>PVLA01004618.1:0-170577 GCA_004027455.1 Hydrochoerus hydrochaeris
TCCTGGTAATGTCTACACTGCACGGCTGTAGTGTCCATCCTGGTTTATGCCTGATGTGCTAACTAGTTTAACAGGACTAAGAAGCCAGATTCTCTGGATGACTTGAATTCTAGGAATCTCCTTCCCAGGAGGATGAAGTTGCGAGTATCTTTGTTGTTTGCTTCAGGAATTCCTTGAAACCCCACTTACCTGAATAGAACCCTCCGCCCTCATCTGGCTAATCCCTGCTTCTTTGTATAGGAGGCCATTCTGCTGGTTTATCAAAAGACGGTTTACTCCCCGGGGCTGGCTTCAAAACCCTCTCTTGCCTGCATCTACCAATCCTAAACCATAAGGACTGGTCAGATACATGGCCAGAATTCAAATTTTTAAAAATGTATTATACAGTAAGACACATTGCTCACCTCAAACACATTTATCCCATCATCCGTGCCACTTTCTGAACAAGTTCTGGAAGTTCCCTTTTGTCAGTGTCTTTAATAAGAGGTAGGATAGAATATCTAGGGAGTGTTTCCGCTAGGCGTTCCCCAGCAGGAAGGCAGGCTTGTGGAAATGTCACAGGGTGTCCTCATCCACCTTATTAACTGGGACTGGCACTATGCAATTTCTGGTTCTTTCCCAAAGTCAAAATAACAACCAAAGATAAACATTCTGCATCAGTGTAAAGGCACTGTAAAGGCAGTCACTCAGGAAGGAGGATTTCCAGACTGCTTCAGAAAGTGGAAAGAACACCAGAACAGGTGTGTTTGAAGTGAAAGTGTATGTGTGGATTAATGCCATGTGTGTTCTTTAATAAGTGTGGAGAGTAATTTAAATATTCACCATAGTTTCCCGTCATACCTCTTAGGTATTATATCGCAAATTTTACACAGTCATTCCCCCAGAATTCTGCACTGAAAGACTGAAGTTAAACCAGATTCTCCAAACTTTATGCACATCCTATGATCACCTCCTTCTGAGATACTACGAAGACTATTAGCATAGTGGTCTTCCTTATGGAATGAAGCAATATATTTAGCTCTGATGATCGATGAGCTGTCTTAATGATCCCCTTGCAGAATTAGCACTTTATACCTCCTCTACTCTCAAAAGTATCCTACTTCGGGTGATGAATTAAATGATTCTTATTATTGTAAGTTATGTTTCCCTATTGCTATGTAATACTTACATAGCAATAACCTTATGAAGTAGCGATTATTATTATTAACAAGGGGCTCAGAAAAAAATCCCAGATGGTGATTTGACATGCTGACACACTCAGAGAGTACTTCTAACATTACTGGCTTTTGCCCTCCAGTGTAGGGAGAGGTGAGCTCTAGAATTTGAAGACCAGAGTATGCAAGGGCACGGAGTTGCCTTCCATGCCCATCCAGCTGGAGAAACTTTCAAAAATGTCTGCCCCTCAGAAGACAAATTTGGAATTCAAATTCGAAAGAGGAACATTTTAGAAGCTAACTTCTGTCTCCCTGACCATTCATTCTCATAATAATCATTTATAACCAACCAAAGTTAGCAATAGTCCCCATTCCCCTTTCTCCTATGGGAAAGGGATCTGTACCTTCTGTAGCTGCTGCAGCCTACCAATCTAGTAGGTAGTCACATGCACACACCTGTAATTACCCCCTTCAATGTTAATGCATTTCTTTCCCTTTTCTCCTATTTTATCTGTCAATTGTCAGTTAATTCAGTGAAACTTCAGAAGTAGAGAGGAAATTTTCCTTTGTTTCTACACTACTTGTATTAGCTTTTAATGATGAACTATCTAGAACAAACATCTTACGGAGGAGAGTTCTATTTCGGATGGTGGTTTCAGAGGTTGCATTCCATGGTTAGCCATCTCTAAGGTAGAGACATCGCAGCAGAAGGCGGTGGCAAGGGAAACTGCTTAGCTCGAGGCATTCAGGAAGCAGAGAGCAGGCAAAGAGCCAGGGAGCCCTGTCTCCTCCAACCAGACCCCACCTCCTAACGACATTCAGCCATCAGCTCACTATTGGCTGAATGCATTGATGAGATTAGTACCCCATGATCTAATCACCCTTCCAAATTCCCTACTTCTGAACATGTAAACCTTTTGGGAGACAGTTTTTTGGATCCAAACCATAACTCTACCATTGTACAGATATGAAAATTAAGGCACAGAGAATTCAAATTAATTGGTTAGATTCTAATCCAAAGAATTTGACTCCAGAATTGCTACTGTTTTTCAAGTTTACTGTTACTTTTAAAGTCACAGATTTATAGACAAGTGACTAGTACAAGGAGCCCCCTTACACTGGCTAGTAAGTTGTCAACCAGTTACCCTCCTGATAGCTTAGTTCAGTGGTGGCGAACCCATGGCACAAGTGTTATTTGTTTTTCTTTTAAGACAAAATATGTCAATGTATAACCTCATTATTCAGGTTTAATTGCAGTGTAGGCTTGTTGTGATGAATAAGTGGTTTTGGATTGCAATGTGGGCACTCGTCTCCAAAGGCTCCCCATCAATCGTTTAATATGAAAACCCCACCAGTAAGGACCTTCTCCTATATAACCATAATGCAGTCATTGATACCAGGAAATTAATATCAATATGTAACTACTACCATCGCTCAAACCCCTCCCAAGTGTTGCCACTTGTCCCAGTAAGAATCTTTACAGCCGAAGAATCCAGTTCACTATCCTATGGTGCACTTAGCTCTTAAGCCTTTGCTCTCCTTTAGTCTGGAACAGTTTCTAGGGCTTTCTTGGCTTTGGGCTTTGGGCTTTGGATTTGGGCTTTCCTGACAGGTTACCTTGTAAGCCGTCTCTCACTTTGAGTTTTCATGCTGGTTCACTCAGGAGAGATGCAGCTCGCACATGTTTGAGAGTGAGACTAGTCCCCCCTGCACCCTCTGAGCTATTGGGCGGGACCAGATTCGGATCATCCCATTTCTGATTGTACAGAGCCACTGTTCACTGTAAAGGTGCTCTTTCCCCCTTTACAACTAATGTTTTGTGAAGTAGTATTTGAAAACTATGGGAAATGTCATAGTCATCAAACTTCCTATTTACTCCTATGTTTTCTGCTTTATTCAATCTGTTACTTCGTGATTTATTGTGACACCCTACTCTCGCCACTGGGAATGGTTTCATATTAGGTTCCCCCTTTTTTTTTTTTTTTTTTTTTGTCTTTTTGAGACAGGGTCTCACTATGCAGTTCAGGCTGGCCCTGAGTTCACTTGATAGCCCTGGCTGGTTTCAAACTCACAACAATCCTCCTGCCTCAGCCCCCTGAGTTCTGGCATTACAAGCATGTGTCACCACACCCGGCTCTAGGTTCCCTATCTTTTTTAAAAAAATTATTTTCATTGGCTTTATTTTCAATTCTGCAATTGAGTAACATCTCATTCCACAAAAGTGTTCCCTGTGTCTTTTTTGTATGCTCCATTGCTCACCAATTTGTAGTGGTAGGTGGGTAAATATTTTTTACTTTTCTGAAAGATTGAATTAGGTGTATATAGAATTCAGCTAATTGCATTTGCTCAAAGGGTGGCATTTTCTGTTGAAATGAGGTACCCTCCCGGAATATTAAATCATACAGCATGAACAGATACAGACGAGAACATTGATTTATCAGTGGGAACTCTTACAGAGCATCTGTTACAGAGAAAGAAATGAAACTATTCCATGATTTCTCCATTAGGAGAATATAATTAGAAACTGAGCCTTTGCATAGCATTTTTAAAATCACTCTTAATTTTCAGTTTCTTATTTAGAAAAATCTGTATATTTGTTGTTCTGTGAAAATGTATTAATAGTTCATAAATTCTCTGCTGCCTTCAGATAACAGACTGTGCATTTAAATAGCCTTTTCAGCACTTGAGAGACAGCACCCCCCTCCCTGGGGCTCTATTCAAGGCAGCAGTACCGACCTGGGCTCGGGAAGCTCAGGGCAGCTGCACCCGTTTCCCTCCCTGCCTGGCCCTGTCTGGGCTCTGGTGTGCGGCGGTGGACCAGGGCGTCAGGCACTGTGTCTCGTTCTGCCCACAGGATGGCAGTATTTAGTTACGGCTACAGCCCCACTAAGGCCCAGCTCTGGGTATTGTTGGAAAGACCTGATTTTTCCTGAAATGAAAACAACGGGGCTCAGGTCTCCTCCTCTTAGGGAACCCCCATAAAATAATGCATGGTGTATTTGCCTGTCCTCTCTTCAGCGTGCTTCATGGATTATGTCCCCCTTTGAGGCAAATTACAGGATGGTTTTGGATGGGCAGCACCCACCCTCACCAGCCTCGCTAGGGCCAGCTTCATGGTAGCCACAAGTGGGCAGGCGGGCTGACGCTGCTGGCTCGTTTCACACGCAAGTTGTTAGATGTGGACAGTTACTGGGGTGATTTAAAGGCAGTGAGGAAGAGGGGGCTCTCGAGCACCTGCTGCATGCTCTGTGCTTTAACCCAGGGCTTCTCAAGCTTGCTCTGGCCTCAGTGTCCCCTGGAGGTTAAAGTGCAGACTCTGGGTTCCACCCCTGGGCTCTGGATAGGCCTGGATTATGGTCTTTTTATGTGAATTCAGATGTTGCTGATGCTGCTTTGAACAATGACTGCTTTAAACAATCACATTTATTTATTCCTTAGCAGCACTTTGACATCAGTAGGTATCAGCAGCTCCATTTTGCAGATGAGAAAACTGAGCTTCAGAAGCTTAAGTAATTTGGGGGTGAGGGTGTAGCTCAGGGGTAGAACACTCAGCTAGTATACATGAGGTGCTGAGTTAGCTCCTCCATATTACACAAAAAATAAAAACTTAAACAAGTTGCATAATGGCTCACCCAGTAAGCAGAGGGCCGGAAGGTAAAGCCCAGTCAGTCTGACAGCAAACCTTTCCTTTGCCTACCGAATCTTCTTGAAGAAGAAGGGACTGAATATTTCTCCAAAACATATGGCTCCAAAACATACAAAACATGCCCAGCAGCAGTATGATGCTTTTAATTTTTAAGAGTTTAGCAATAATAATTCATCTTTGCAGTTCCTCTGGTTTGAAAATAATGAAGAAAATTGCCAAGCTGGAATAACCAGGTATGCTCATGTGTGCAAGGAGACATGATTGTGCTATTCATTTAAAATTGAAATGTCATTGGAAATAAAATATTGATGTTATAGGTATTTCAATCACCAAACTCTAACTCTGAAACTGAAATACAATGTGAAAATAAGGCAGAAGTAAGTAACTATGAAATCCATTAACTTGCCCATGGAGAGAGGACACAATTTGCCTATAGAAATAAATAAGGAAATCAAAGTTGATGGGCTTTCTCTCGCAGTGCATCGGAGAATTAATGATCTGGTGGTAGCTGCAGCAATCACTGAGTTCCGCATGTGTCAGCCTGGGGGCTCCTGGAGATCGGTTCTATATTTACTACCCGGGCTCAATTTGCCTCCAACACAATACCCCACCCCCATCTTACATAAAAAATTAAACTTGATCTGTCAGCAGCAAAGATGGGTTTTATTCTAAATATCTGTGATGAAGAAGTAGGAAACGGAGGAGAACGCAAAGCTTCCAGCCTGGCTGGAGAAGAATGCAAAGAGAGACAACCATAGCTTCCAGCCTGGCTGAATCAAATGTTCCTCCCTTTGGCCAGACTTTTGCCTGCTCCTGTTTCTGCTTTGCAGTCACACTTGTTGGTCCAAACGGAAGAGGCTTTAAAATGCAGCCAGAGAGGCCTTCAGGGGCGGGGGGCCGGGACAGAGGTGGGTAAACTGGGGGTCCTTTGCATTTAGAGAGGATCTCAGCCCTGCTGGCCCCGCCGTTAGGCCCAGATGTGTCTCATCTGCTGCCTGGCAGTGTCTCCCAAGAGAAACACGCTGAATGTCCAGAGCCTGCCCCAGACCTAGCGGTCTCCAAGTGTTTTCACTCACCTTCTTCCTCGAAAGAGAAGTAGCTCTGTCTGGGAGGCAGGTGATTCCCTTAGCAGTGGGCTCACCTGGCAGGGCACCGGGAGTAAGGGATGTGGCTTGGACTGTGCACGGGGAGGCCCGGGACCGAGGAGCCTCGTGTGCCCACCCGGCCTACTGCTTGCCATCCAGCTTAGCGGGAGAGTCAAGGGTTGCCTAAGCCCATTCACCCCTGTAATCATATATTCCAACTCCTAGAGGGTGGGAGCATACAGGGAAAATGGAGGCACCGGGGAAACTGAGTGCTGTAAAAGAATGACCAGAAACAGAAAAACTTAGACGTCTTAGTTGGCTTCGTGTTACTGTGACAAAATAACCTGAGATAGTCAGCATAAAAGTTTTGGCTCCCAGTTTTAGTGGTAAAGGAAGTTGCTCAACTCATGACAGCTGGCAAGCGGTCAGGGGCGGGGTGGGGGTTGCAGGTCCCAGTACCCCCTTCAAGGGAATGTTCCCAATCAGTGACCTAACTTCCTCCATGTCTCCAGTCAATGAGCCAGCCTCCTCTCACTGTGTCCCCCATGACCTACCTTCTTGACTCCAGCTCCCAGCGGTTCCACTGTCCCAACTGCATCATGGTTTGGTGACTTCAGCACACAGGCCCTTGGAGGACAGTTCAGATCCAAATGATAGCACCAGACAAAGTACAAGTAACACTTAGCAAGGTGCCTTGGCGGTGTGGAGGCTGGGCATCTGACAGTGCGTGACCTGCCCTGGTCCTTCCCTCCTCGCCAGCAGCCGAGCTCTAACACAGGACCCTGTAGCACAGAGCACACTGGAGCTGGTGACTCCCACCTTCAGAGAATGAGTCCTCTTCAGGAATCCAGGCGTGTCGCTGCTGTCTCTGCCATCTATGTGGCTGTCTATGTGGCCGTGCCCGCTGGGTGGGCCAAGTGCCCACAGCTCACATATTTAAGGTGGCTACTTTCAAACAAATGAACAAACGAGCAAACATTCTTAAAATCTTTCTAAACTCCATGGTAGCTGTATTTTAAATTTCTATTTATTATGAAGCATTAGCAAATAGGAACCCCAGCGTTCCACCAAGGAAGTAAATTTGTTTGTTTGAGACAGAGTCTCACTATGCAGTTCAGGCTGGCCTCAAACTCACAGCAGTCCTCCTGCCTCAGCCTCCCAAGTGCTGGGATTGCAGGCATGCACCACCATGCCTGGCTCAAGGAGGTAAACTTGAATAAAAACAACATTATTAAGAAAACCGTGTCAGGTCTGAACACCCCCACCCCAACATACATACTCTATTCGCAGGTTGAGACTAATCCCCAGTATGATGGTATCTGGAAATGGAGCTTTTGGGAGCTGGATCACAAGGATGGAGCCCTGATGAATAGAATTAGTGCCCTTATAAGAAGAGACAGGAAAAAGATCTCGTTCTCCACCTCCTCTTTCTCTTCCCTCCTCCCTCTCCTCCAGGATAAAGCAAGAAGGCACCTATCCATAATCCAGGAAAAGGGTCTTTATGGGAACTTTGGACTTCTAGCTCCAGAATGATGAGAAGCACATTTCTGTTATTTAACCCACCCAGTCTATGATATTTTTGTTAGAGCAGCCTGAACTGAGACTATTTTCATAGATGATTTGGAAGTAGGTAACCGTATTAAAAGACAAATAGAAAGGAAATATCCTCTCTCTCTCTCTCTCTCTCTCTCTCTCTCTCTCTATATATATATATATATATATATATATATATATATATATATATGAAAGAATGAAAAACAGTCAAGCAATTCACCTGCTACAGTTTTCTCATCTTTAGGCATAGTACCAGCCTTCGCAGGACCTGGGGCGTACAGAGGAGATGCATGTGTGAAGACGTCCTCCCAGGCCTAAGGGGCAGCTGAGGTACTCTTGGTGTGCTGTTGCTTGTAGACTCTCCCTCTTGTCTTTTTTCATTCATATTTTAGCCACCTGCTAGATGAAATTTATTGTACTAAGTATTCAGGACATGATGACTTCTAAGACGTGGGTCCTCCCACCACTGGCTGTCAAGTGGCCCATTCAAAAGATCAAGCTATTCCCGTGTGAGTCCCCATCCGGGCACAAAGCACAGCACAGCTGTTGGAGTGGACAGAGGCGCTGGGGTTAGGCAGATCTGGGTGCAATTCTGGTCTACTTTATATCTCTGGGCCTCAGATACCACACTGTAAAATATCGTAGGGTTATTTGAAATGAATGCTAGAGAGACAAGCTAATAGCTACCGTTTACTGAGCACTTACTAGGGACCAGGCACTCTTTCTGTAATAAGTGGTTGAAACCTCTCAGCAGCTCCAGGAAGCAGACACTTCCGTGCTCACGGGCATCCCTGCTGTGGAGACATACAGAAGAAGCTGAGAGACCTGCCAAAGGCCAGGCTACCAGATGGCTGGCAGCGGAGCTGGGCTTCAAAGCCCGAGCACCTGGCCCTCAGCCCTGTGGTCTCAGCTGCTCCCAGCCAGGGCAGCCTCTCCCCTGTGACTGTGCCTCAGAGTCACCCGGGAGCCTCGGGAACATGCTGTTGCACCCCGGAGATTCTGACTTCATAGATTCCTGGAAGGGGACCTAGGAACATGTATTTTTAGAGCACTCTTTGGATGGTTGTGATATGCTGGCTGGGAACCGGTGAGTGCGTATATAAACGGCAGCTGTTTTCACCCTGGGGCCTTGGGAAGGGCCTTGCACAGATGAGTATTGAAAGATGTCAGGTTTTCCAGGTTGTTACCCAGGTGGCAGAACAACTTGTACAGAGCCATAAGGAATCAAAGATTCTGAACAGGTTCATGAAACCTAGTTGCTACGCGTGCAAGGACGCAGGGCACTGAAGAGGAAAGGAGGGCAGGGGGAGGGGGAGGGACCAGGGTGTGTGGCTTGGGGCTGAGAAACCAGGCGAGAAACCTGGACTTCCTCCTGCAGACAGGGAGCCGCGGAGACTCTTCAGGGCAGGGCCAATCATCATTTGAATCTAGATTTTTTTTTATTTCATATTTTTTAATTCCATACTTTTGACATCGACATCAAGTAAACCCTAGCAGGAAGACGATCACAAATTACGATGCATTTAGCCAGAAGCTCTCTAGGGCTTCCCCTAAGAGAAGAGAGTAGATAGTCGAAAATTAGATGTGGCTGTTTTTTTGCTGACTTTCCTTATGTGGTAAGAAAAAGGAGAAAGAAGAGATATTTTCACAACGCAGGGCACAAAGGCCCAGCCACGGCGCCTGCCTGTGGTGAGGGTGGGTGGTGGACAGGTCACCGGGTCCTCACTGGCAAAGCCCCATTTCCTGAGCACTCTGAGTGCTCTTTGAGAAATGCAGTCTCGGTGAAATCAGATCGGGAGGAAATAGAGTCAGTTCTAAGAGTCCTTGAGGACTGCCCGGGCTACCACTACTGCTGCGGCTCGGGAAAGCCTCTTTTAATCACGGAGCAGGACGTGCGCAGACTCCGGGGGCGGCAAGCGCGCAGCTTTCTGGACGCGCGGCCCTGGGGACAGCGCCTTGGGATTCCCAGTCTGCGCTCCGCGCTGTGAGCCTCAGCGGGATCCAGCGGGGCGCAGCAGAGACCAGCACAGCAGGAGCCGAGCAGAGCCCAGAAGGGGCGGTGTAGAGAAGGAGAGCTTCCTCCGGGAGGGAAACTCAGCTAGAAATCGGCTGGGTAAACCCGTGCCAGGCAAGGGGACCTCACCTGTGTTATTGCATTCCATCTCCCTGGCCACGCGCTGGCAAAAGAGCAGTTTTTATTCCCACTTTGCAGAAGTGGCAACTGAGGTTCAGAGTTTTTTTCCTCGTAGGGGCTTGCTAGCCAGTAAGTATCTGTGTTAGGAAGCCTGGGATAGTGGACTCGAAGTCCAGCTGTTGAGTACTTAGGCTGTTTGGTTCAGGAGGATCGTCTGGCAGGACTCTTACTCTGTGGGAATGTGTAAGGACTGTGTCTCCTACTCCGTTTAGGTTCTGTGTAAGGTCAAGGTGCTCTATGGGAGCAGATGAATCTCTGCTCCTATATGAAGATGTGTGGATTTCATGTCTGGGCAGGGCTTTTGTTTTCCAAAATTCAAAATGAGCTGAATGTGGTAGTATACGCCTGTAAGTCCAGCATTCTGGTAGGCTGAAGCAGGAAGATTGAGTCTGAGCCCAGTCTGGGCAACTTAGTGAGCCTGTCTCAAAAAATAAAAAGGGCTGGGGATGTAGCTCAGTGTGAAGATTCTGGGTTTGATCCTCAGTACCACACCCACACACAGACATGCACACATGCACTCCGAGGGAGTATGTCCCCTCTGCTTTGCCTGCTTCCCAGGAGGCTGGACAAAGTCTCCCACTGCACTGTGTTCCTGCCAAGCTCTGTGTCAAGCAGGTGTGCTGGGCCACATGGAAAGCCTTGCACTTGGAGGCACTGCTGCTTTAAGAAATTCTTAAAATGCACTGCGGCTGCCCCAGGGGAGAACCACCAGCGTCTCCTGAGATCAGCGCCATGTTGGAACTTAGGGTGCTAGGAAACCAAGCAGCCAGCTTGCCACCCTGATAAGTGGTGGTGAGCCTACCATTGTGCGGGCTGAGATTCAACCCTCCACCCCAGCAAGTGGGAGCCAGAGGTCTGAGCATCTCTTATGAGGTTGACCATATGCAATATAGCAAATAGGGGGATTTCCTTCTACCATCTCTTTGAAGGCAAATATTGCTATCACTGTTTTGCTTTGTTCTGATTAATTGTATTGCTCTATTCAATATTCTGTTTTGATAAGTTCTATAATGTTCTGTATTTCCTTTGATTTTGCTAAACCTGATTGAAAGAACAACTATTGTGAAGAAAACGAGATATACTATAGTACCCATTACTGTTATCCCGGTAACCTGTGGTGAAGTTCTGTACCAATTTCACTACACTGTCTCAATTGGGTTTGTTTTGTCTTGTTCTGTTGTATTTTACTACCTTCAAAATAATAAAAAAAAAATTTAAAAAAATAAAAAAGAAATTCTTAAAATGCAAAGCAGGACAAGCATACAAAAGAGTTAGCAAATCTCTGCACAGAAGAGTGAAATGACCATCCAGGTCCTATCTGCTGGAATAGAGAGCCAGGACCCTGCCAGCTGCTCAGAGTTCCTCTGGCCTTCCTCCCTGATCCACCGCCTTCCTCCCTGATCCACCGCCTTCCTCCCTCATGACACACCAATGTATAAAGCACCTTTCAGCAACATGTCATTTGGTTTTGCCTGGTTTTGAATGTCATCTAACTGGAACATACTGCATAGATTCTTCCTCAGCTTCTTTCTTCTTTTAGCACATAGCTGATGCACATGGCTATGGGTCTTTTACTTTGTTTTCCCGGGTGTATAATTTTCCTCTTGCTTGGACTGAGCTTGAACTTTTGATCCTCCTGCCTCAGCTTTCCAGAATGCTGGAACTACCAGGCTCCCCAGACAAATATTCTTGATGTATAATAAGGCAAGTCCCTCTACTTTGCTGTTCTTCATAAATGGCAAGGCATCTTTTGTTTAGATGTAAACTTTGTACACACACACACACACACACACCCATTTGGAGTTCTAATGGCCTTGTGTTAAGTTTTCAGATATTTTTAGAAGAATAAATGTCTTTGTGCTCCTAAACATGGATATTTTTGCATTTGTTATCTTCTTTTTCTTGTCTCTCTTTCTCTCTTTCCTCCTATATCTTGTTCAGTCTTGGTACAGATTAATCCATTCTACTGAGGTTGTCAAAGGAACACTTTTGACTCTTTAAAAATCTGCTCTAGTAAATATGCATAATTCCATTAAATTTTTTCTTTTCTTTTCTTTCTTTCTTTATTTTTTTTTTTTGTCTTTTTGAGCCAGGGTCTCACCATGCAGTTCAGGCTGGTCTTGAGCTCACTTTGTAGTCCAGGCTAGATGAACTTGCAATGATCCTCCTGCCTCAGTCTCCTAAGTGCTAGGATTACAGCTGTGTGCCACCAGGCCTGACTCATTTCATTATTTCTGTTCTTGCCTTTGCCTCTATTTATCCAATTCTATTTTCTTTGGAAACATTATGTTATTTTTTAGCATTTCTTAAAGTTTCATCCAACTCATTTTGAAATGTAGATTTTTCACTAATGTTTTGTTTTATATATTTTGATTTATTATGTATTATGACTTATTCTTTGATTCATGCATTGTTTCTTAATTTTCAAAGGAATTTTTAGTTATAATTTTTTGTTGTTCTGATTTTTAATACATGTCATAGTGTAGTTGGAGAATTTCATTTATATTTTGTTGAACTGTTTAAGGTGCATTAATTGATCATATTACATGTTTTATGAAAAAATGTGCACTATAGATTTTATAATGATTATGGTATTCGAATTTACTACAGCCTTTCAGATTTTTTTTTCTGCTTGATTATTACTGACTAAAGAAATAGCCTTGGCTGTCCTACTGTGATTCTGAATTTCTCTATTTTGTTCTATAAAACATTTGCTGTATGTATTTGGATGACAATTAGTAAGTAAGCAATATTATATAAATTTAGAATTATTATATTTTCTTGGTAAACTCAATGCTTTTTAATATAGGTTTTTTTTCTTCACTTGGTATTTATATAGTTATACTCTTTTTTTTTTTTGCCTTTTTGAGACAGGGTCTCACTATGCAGTTCAGGCTGAACTTGAGCTCACTGTGTAGCCCAGGCTGGCCTCAAATTTGCAATAATCCTTGTGCCTCTGTGTCCCAAGTGCTAGGATTACAGATGTGCCACCACACTTGGCTAGCTACACTCTTTTAAGAGAACATATTTGTATCTTTTTAAAATTTTTACTTCCAATTTTCTTTTCTTTTCCTTTCTTTTCTTTTTCCTGGTACTGTGGATTCAAGCCAGGGCCTATGCACTGAGCAACACATTCAGTCCTTTGAAAAAAATTGTTTTTTAAATTTTGAGACCAGATCTCACTAGATTACTATATTGCCCAGACCGGGCTCCAGCTTTCACTCAGCTTGCCTCAGCCAGAGTGCTGGAGTTACAGGCATAAGCCGTTAGGCCCGGCCAGTTTTTCTTTATCTAATGTTTAGATGTAGCTTTTGTAAATAGCATTTATTTGGATAATTTAGAACGTTTTAAAAAGTAAACTAAAACATTTGGCCTGACAATCCTTTTCTTTTGCATACAGCCTATAACTTTCATTGTTGTTATTGCAATATTTAGATATACATACACCATTTTGTTTTGTTCTTTCAATTTGTTCCAACTTCTCTATGGTTTCCCACTTCCTGTTTTACTTTATTTATTTATTGGTACCGGGGATTGAACTCACGACCTTGCACTTGCAAGGCAGGCGCTTGTGATGCTGAGCTAAATCCCTGGCCCAAAAAATGCCAACAAGTAATAACTCCCCATATAACAATCTCTTTCAGAGGGTGTGTGCAAATTACTCACTTGTTGTGTTTTTTTTCCTCATGGAAATGATCTTGTACTTGATTTTGCAAAGTATAGCCCTAAATGACTTCTTCTTCTTTTTTTTTTTTATTTTAATTTTTTTGATACTGAGGATCGAACTCATGCCCTCAAGCTTGCCAGGCAGGCACGTATGCCACTGAGCTAAATTCCTGGCTCTTTTATTTCTTATTTATTTGTTTATTTATTTATTTTTTGGTACCAGGAATCAAACCCAAGGCCTTGTGCTTGCCGGGCAGGCGCTGTGCGGCTGAGCTGTGTCCCAGCCCTGACTTACTTCTTTTGAGCTGATTGTTTTTTCTCATTGTTTAAACCTCTACTGGTTTGGAAGTTACAGGCTGCATTTCAATTATTTTGTTAATTACTTTACAATTTAACTGATCGATCTCTGTCCTTACCAGTGTTTACCTTCCTTCCAAACGCTCTTGTGATGGTTTGAATGTGTCACACAGAAGCACATGCTGGAGTCTCACCCCCAACCCCAGGCATTGGTGCTGGGACATGGGCCTGAGGGGCAGAGCTGATGGCCTGAGGACCCCACCCTTGTATGAATTAAAGCTGGTCCTAAGAAAGGGTTTTGGATGGTGACCAAAAAGGCTTGCATCAGGTACCTCGCTCCTCCATCATGGACTTTTTAGTCTCCAAAACTGTGGGCCAGTGAATTCCTATTCATTATGAATTACAGTTCCAGGTATCTTGTAGCAGCAATAAATGGTCCTTGATCGCTTTTCCTCTGCTCCTAATGCACAGTCATTCTTGCTTCAGGCTTCTCATCTAAGCCCTATTGTTTCACTTAGGAGACTCTCATTTCAGGCTGCTTTCTCCTCCAACACCCTCCTACCCCGAGGTCATGGTAGGCTCTGGAGTCAATTTCCATAGCCCACTTTGCTTATCTTATTTCATTTTTGTGTTTTAAACTTTTTAAGCACTGGATGTGTTTATCCCCCTGGGAGACAGGACAAGCCCAGGAGCTCAGTTCTCCTCCAAGACCCTTTACACTGGATGCCATAGAAATTCAACTCCAAATGGCTTCCTGATAAAGTCACCCTAGCAGGTTCATTGGTTCCAAGGATGTCACCAAGGAGAGTGCCTTCCAACACCACCAACCAATTCTTTCATTCTCTAGGGTCACTTAGGTATTCGACACATTAACTCAATTGTGTCACCAACTACCTGGGGTTAGCACTTAGAGGCTCACAAGACACCCTCGTTTCACATGCCAGACACAAGTAAGTCCCAGACCTCACTTCTGATTATCCAGTTACACATTGGTGGTTCCCACAACTCCCTCTGCAGGTTTGATCATTTTCTTTCCTTTTATGTAACTAATTTTTTTGTAAAGTTATTGGATAGATATCTTCTACCTTTTTCTCACTGTGTTTCCTAGGCTAGTCTCAAATTCCTGGGCTCAAGCAATCCTCCTGCCTCAGCCTCCAGTGTAGGTGGAACTACCAGCTTTAAATACTTCACTAGGATGGCCTACAGAGCTCAGGAATTTGTGTTTATTGGTTTATTGTACAGCACATGATGCATAGCCAGGTGAAGAGCTGACTACGGAGAGGTTCTGAACATTGCCAAAAGCAAGGGCTCCTGCCCAAAGGCGCTGAGTGCGCCACGAGGCGTGTGGATGTGCGCGCCCTTCCAGATGCCCCCTAACTCCACTGTCTGAGGTTAACCTGAGATCTCATCACGTAGGCATGGTCAGTTACTAACTCAGTCCCAGGTGAAGACTGGACCCCAAGTTTGGGGTGGAGACCACATGTTCCAGCATCTAACAGTGGCTCGGTCTTTCCATGAGAAGGCCCTATCCTGAAGCTATCAATGTGCCCAGTAGGAGTCACCTCATCACAACAAGGGACACTGCTGTCCCTCAGGAAATTATGAGAAATTTAGGAGCTCTGTGTTGGAAATCAGGAACAAAGACCAGAATAAAAGATGCTCCTATCACTCAGGAAAGTACCAGGGATTCAGGATCTCTGTGCAAAAAACTAGGGGTGATTATATATATATATATATATATATATATATATATATATATATTTCTAAAGGTACATGGTCCCCAATTCTCAGTCTCTCCTCTGGGCCCTTGGTGGTCTTGATTTCACCCCCAGTGTTCTACAGAGGGGCCCTCTGTCAACTCATGAAACCAAATGACCGTGTGGTCCCTGCCACATCCTTCCCACACACTTTTGCAGGGAAAAGGGTCACTTCCAGCAGCTCCAGCTCCAGCCCTGACCTCTGGGACCCTTGCTATTGTTGGCCTGGCCTGGGTCACACACCCATCACTTCGCTGAGTGATGAGGAGGTCAGATTGCCTTAATCCTGCCACAACCCACCACACAGGTCACAGCACAGACAGGAAAGAGTGAATTCACACTCACCATCTGTGTGCCGCTGCCCAGAGAATTGGGAGGCAGATCTTGTAAAGCTATTGGCTATAGATCTTCTATCTTTTTCTCGAACCATGTCTCCTAAGACAGAACCAAAGATGTGAGTTCCCCTGGTCTGTGTTTGGACAATGCCAAGTGAACAGTTTCTCACTTGAACTGGAACTAAAGAGTCCTGTGGTCCCACATTTGCAAGTCAAATAAGCAGACAAGTTGTTATTCTTAGAGAAATTCTCTAAGAAATCCTACCAGTAAATTTGCCAGGATTCCTAATGCCAAAGCTCAGGCTAAGATATGTAGCTCCCGTCCCATTCCAAGAGGTGAGAGTGAGGGGGGCGTTTGCCAAAAAGGGCACTTGAGTCATCTCACGGGCTTGTAGAAGATCTGACATTTCCCTTGACGAGTGACTGCAGTGTGGGTGCCCCACTGCTCTCTGAATTCTTTCTTAAGAAATACTTGATGGCTTTTAACTGATATCCCAGTGTTTGCAAGTAGGAGGCAGAACAGGTTGGAGAAGCAGCCTTACCCAAGAAAAGAGGGAACTGCCTGCAGACAGTGGTACTGCATGGCCTGCATTTCCCCTGCTGTTTTCCAGGCGCAGGGCTGCATTTTAAGACATGTTACCAAGTCTAACTTGTCTCCAGGAACAATAAAGTGGAGATTTCAAATTCAAGCTGCAAAAAAAAATCAGGTTAATTTTGGCTGATCTTTCTGTACTATTTGCAGTGGTAACCGCAATGAAGATTAAGAACCTTGACTGCCGTTAGCATAATCCATGGTAATGCTAGACATAAGAATTGCATCATTTTAATAACCTAATTGAATGTTTTCTAACCAGTAGAGTTTCTAACTTGTAGCTTTGCAATAATAGTGCTAAACTCTTTAAACTAAAAACAGATAACTTTGCAAATGACCGACACCTCTGGAGTAAAAAATACACGAATTGATTTAACCAGTCAGTCACAGTTTTCACATTAGTTTGTTTCTACGGGATTACGTGGTATATGTGTGTGCCTGCAAGTCTGGGTGTGTTGGGAAGCGGGAGCTTTCTTAACCTAGTGTTTGCAGAATGGACAGTGAGGTTGCATCCGGGGAGAGCATGGGGCTCTGAGTGGGATTGGGTTTACCATTCTGTAGAGATCTTTCCCGGGGGTACAGTCTGCGTTCTGCTTCCGGTTTCCCATCTGATTTCAGGCAAAGTCACTTCTCTTGGGCCTCAGCTCCTATGTGTAAGGCAAGGGGGTTCCAGGTGGGGCTGCCTTTCTCCTCTGTTCCCTATTTAGTGCTGGTACCTTGTTGCTTTTGACACACACAAACGTCTTCCGGGGTGCTTGAAGAAGTCCCCTCCTCTATTCCTGCTGGCCTGCAGGGGGTGCTCTTACTCAGCATTCCAGGATTCTGAATTTCACAGAATTACCCACTTTTGAAGAACTGGGCCCACTCTTGCCTTCTACTGTTGTATTTTCCCAGTTTTCACATAATGTAATAATGGGTCAAATTGTCTTTAAAATAGGGAGATGATATTTTAATTTAATGATTTAATATAATTGGGGGAATACAAATGGGTATAATGGCAGGTTACCCTATTTCTCTGTTAGGCTTAAGGATACCACTGCTAGCCACGACAGGGCATTATTTTAAATGTTTAACTTTTTTCTGCCTGTGAGAACTGTCAGTATGGTCCTCCCTCGGTCTCCTCCCATAGCTAAGGGCAAAGAAAGACATTCTCCCAGCTGCAGGGGGGCAGGAGGAAGTAGGCAGGGGTCCGCTCTAATGCAGCTGGAGATGCAGCAGAGGAAGAATATGGGATGAAAGGGACCCAGCCACTCAGCTTTCCGGTTTCCGGTTTTCGGCGTTAGGTCAGTCCCTCTTGTTTTCATTCAGTGCCGTGATATGGTATTGGTATTTACCAAGATGTGAAGATGTCCATCCTCTCCAGCTTCAGCTCAGGAGGGAGCCAGGAGGGCCACAGACTGAGCCCCTTCATTACCACACTCCCAGTTGTTTGCACAGAGGAAATTTAGTCTCCCATGCAGACCTCAAACCCACAAACCAGCCCCCACTCATGTACCAAATGCCCTCGGCCTGGTCAGCACACACGTGATCCACACACAGCCAAGATCTCACCCACCCGGCAGTAACTCCCAACGCACCTGCGGTCTCCAAGTTTCTGTTCACTCACAAAATGTGCTAAGTTATATTTTTTCAATTGAACTCCTGACTTAGATGAATCGCTTGCTGCTCAATTTTCTATGGCCAAATTTTCTCCCAGCATAATGGGAATAATACCTGTCATCTGCCTTATAGTGTGGCAACTCATTAACTGACTTTTGAAGTCTTTAGGTGAAACGTGTTACTATTTGTAAATGTAAATTATGATTATTTAATAACCACTGAATGGTTATTAAATGAAAGATATAAATGAAAGATATTTATTCATAAGGAATTTTTGGAAGAGCGCTTTCAGGAATGAATCATAGGAGAAATACAGCTTGATATATTTTTTGAAAATATTTTTGAGGTTTACCTACATGGAAAAAGTCCCGAGTGTTAGATATTCTTCCCCAAGCACCTAAGTTGCATTATTGTTACTAGTTTTTATCTAGCACTAAGAAAAAAACATAAGGATGAAAGTGGGGAGTGGCAAGTGTCAGTTTAGGGGACTTCCTTTCCATCCCTTGATTCTGGACCTTCCCACCTCCAACTCCAGGAATGTGCCTGCAGTCCGGGGACAGCAGGGAACTATTGTCTTTCCGGTCCCCTGACACTGTGCAGTGTCTCTTCTGAGCAACCCTGTCACAAGGCCATTTCCTCTCTGACTTAACCCTGGCAGCTGGGAGTATCTTGCCACAGAGGTGGGGAGCTAGGCAGAGTGAACTGGTTTGAAAAAGTCAGTGACGCACCCTGGAGTTCATGAGCAAAGTGATGGAAACCTAGCCATTCTCCCTGGAGCTGTGGCTACTCCTCGCCAGGGAGAGTTGGTTTGTCACAAGTTGTCACACTACTTCGAGAAGAGACCTGTGGCTCACGTAGGAAAAGGCTGATTCACACAGGTGATTATGTCATTGCAGGGTTCCTCTGCCCGTCTTCCTAGACACAGGTTCCCAGCTGGTTCGGGAGCACCCAGTTCCCCTCCCGTGTGTGTGTCATGAAGGAAGCCACTTTTAAGGTGATTCACAGCCCACCCCCGGGTGGTATCTGCATGGTTTTAGCAAGGAACACACCAACAGTAGCAACCAAGCCACACCTGCGTATGAAGGCCAGGCCTTCTGATGCTGAGGTATGAAGCAAATTGGTGCTCGACTGAGCAAATCTTTGCTGTTGCCTTACGGAGACCACAGGCACAGATGCTACTGAAAGTCACAGATCGCTTTACCCACTTTCATACACTCACATCAAAGGAAAACAAAGTCACTGAAACCGAAAAGTGTTTCACAAAGGAAAAATCAGTTTCTTCTTTGGTGACATGAGAAAATTTACCACAACTCCATTCAAAACCTTCAGGCACTTGACTTTTTTTTTTTTTTTTAATATCCTTTACCTTTTTAATAAAAAGTAAAAAAAACAAACAAAAAATACATCAATGTCCTAAATAGAACCTCTCTATGTAAAGATCTCACTAAACAAATAAACATAGAACCAGACAAGAAATGGAGCTATGAATAGCAATATGGTATATTATGAAGCATTAATATATTTATGTATATTATGTGTGAATGTGCAGGTATAAGTGTGTGCGCCTATGTATGTATGAATCTGTAAGTATTTGCCGACATACACGTCACACACACATTTATACTTATCCTGACCTCTTTAGATTGAAATCCAAGGCACTTTTTACAATGAACAGGTTAAAGCCATTAATTTAGAGCATAACTGTTTCTGGGTACATATTGATTTACAATGCCAACATCAGAATTCACATCTTTCCTTCTCACCTTGGCTGGTGTAATGAATAAGGGAATCAGCTTAAGAAGAGATTAAGAGTGTTTCTGGATGGTTGGATTATTTCTTCTGCTAGTTCCTTGAGAGTTCTCACTGGTAGGACGCTGTGCTCGTCAGGAAAGAAACCCAGGGATCAGGAACGCAGCTATTTTTGCACTAGTCTGAATGGAGACTGTGTGGTCTTTTTTCAGGGGACTGGTGCCCAAGGTTGTGCTTCCTGGTGGTTCTACTCACAGTGGCTAAAATGGAAAATCTAAAAAGGGCTTTGAGGGGGCTCAGGACAATGCAGGAAGCACTGCAGATTAGAATAAGACTGCCTATGTTGGCTTCATATACTTCATATACATCATCCCAGCTATATGCCTTCAAATGGATTTGAAGATACATTTATCTTTATCCTTATGACCAACAGGACCTTTCAGCTATCAAATAATTTGGTAAATGAGGCTCAGGGAAGAATTGCTTTAACTGTCTGATTAATGAAGTTAGTTATCTTTGCATTGTCTCAGCCTTTACTGAGTGTATAGATCACCTAGGGATTTCTTAAAATGCCAATCCTCATTAAGTATATTTGGTATGGGGTCTGGGATCCTTCATTCTAGCAAGTTTTCAGGGCATGCTAATGCAGGGGTCTGCAGACCATACGTTGTGGAGCAAGGATTACCACATAGCACTGCCCCTGAATTACCGTGCAGAGGTCTGCTTTCCCAAGTCTGAATCTACTGGCTTCCTTGATTTTAGATGAATAACGACTTTGTGGGAAAGGCCAGAAAATAGTTGTTCTCTATAAATGTAAATGTCTTAGTCTAAGAGGTGCTAGAAAAAAAAGCCAAAAGAGAGTTCCATTTAGTACTAGCAAAGTGTTAAGAAACAAATCGATTACCACTAGTACATTTCATCAGTCAACTATAAATTGAGAATTAGCTAATTTCCATTACCCAGTGAGTAAGGGAGCTGCTGAAGACAGGCACCTCAGAGTTCTGATGCCTTTAATGGAGCTCAGCCTACCATATAACCGAGGGAAATGCAGTGCTGGGAGAACTTAGCTCCACAGGACATGGCCTATGTCCAAGATAGTGCTGGGCTACTCAAGCAGATTGAAATGGGCACTTAGACCTTTCTCATTCAGATGACGTAACTCAGGCCACAGAGACCCAAGCCTTGAGCGGTACAGTGAATAAGAGAAGGAAGCTCAAAGATCCTGGTGTGGTGGCACACGCCTGTAATCGCAGGCTGAGGCAGGAGGATCACCTGTAGTTTGAGGCCAGTGTGGGCTACATATTGAGAGAGAGAGAGAGAGAGAGAGAGACAGAGAGAGAGAGACAGAGAGAATGTGTGAGAGAGAGAATGAGAGAAAGAAAATGTGTGAGAGAGAATGAGAGAGAGAAAGAGAGAGAGAGAAGAGAGAATGAGAATGAGAGAGAATTGAAGCTCAAAACTCAAATATTTTGAAATTGGACAGGGTTCCAGCCTTTTCCCAGGAGAAAATCTGCTTTTCACTGTCTGTATATCTGTGTGAATGTTAGAGTTTGTGAAGGGAACAGACACAAAGCCTCAGTTAAACCTACATATGCTACTTCATAGGGAACCTTTGTTCTTAATGAACACATCTTTTTCTTCCAGAGATAAGGCCCTGGTTATTCCAAGGAGAGAACAGGGAAATTCTACATATGTGTCCAGGCCACTAGATGGAGAAGGAGGGGAATGGATTTCAGGATTTGCCTGATTTTGCCATAAAGGAGACATCTCAATTGAAATGATTTTTCCCAGCAAAGCTAGGTAGCAGCAAGGGAAGCCTGGCTCTGCTGTGCGCCTCCTGCCCCTCCTTCCAGCATTCCCTTGGGAGCTGGGCTCCGCATGAAGTGATAAACATGCAGCCACCTTGCTCCCTCCGGACTGCTGCCAGCTCAGAAAAGCACATGTGCGTGCCGGGTTCTGCTCCAGCCCTGCCTGAAAGGACTGCTGATCCTGCCCTTACTCTCCCATCGAGAAATGCTTCATGCTTAGAATTTCAAGTACTGTATTTTGAGTCACAGGAAATCAGGACCCTTCCTTACACTTGATGCCAACCCTGGAAAGCAAAATTTGTTGACCGAGTTAGAGACATAATTTATGGAATGGCATAGGATGGGGCCTTTGCATTTATGTGGAAAGAATCTGCCCTTTTATTAAACAGGCTCTTCACAGCCATAAAGGAGAAATGGCTTTTAAAAATCTCTTCTGAAATGGCTTGACAGAATTTAGGGTAGAACTGGTCTCCCCAGCTTGTAATAGTGTCTTCTTTTTGTCACTTATAGCCAGCTCCTGGAAAAGGAGAGCATGGCTGTGGAGTAGGGACCCCAGGCTGCCTCTGACAGTGATGTGTACTCAGAAACAGTTGTTGGGAGAGCAGGCTGACACCGGACCTGCTAAGACTAGTTTAATACAAAATGTTAATTGAAAGTTACAATATACTTTATAATATAGCAATATATTTCATATTTAAAATAAACTGTTATGCTTTCTCCTATCATTAAAAAATAGCAAGCAGCCTAGAGGCAAGATGCAAATTCATACTGAAGCTCGTCCGAACCAGAATATGAGCACTTCAGTCTCTGAGTCTGCCATCGAGATATTTCCTTCTTTAATATCCTGTCACTTCCTCTTTCTCTCGTGGCCAGTGAAGAATGGAGAGCCTGGGACCAAAATCGAGTTGTCGCACCACCAAAAAACGATACACGATGAAGGTGGATCTGTCCTGATTGGGATTCAAAGACCAAATACAGTTCGGGAATGCCATTTATTCCCAGTCCTGTTCATGGGAAGCTGGGTGTTGGCTTGTCCAATCAGATTCATACTAGTTTTTTTTTTTTTCACCAGAAACATATCTCTTTGGGGTCCTAACTATAGGTTGATGTTGAATTTTGTGCTTTTTCTCCACCAGCTTGATTGGTCACGACGTCTCTTCTGTATGTCCAGGCCCAAGATCACAGCTACCAGAATACGTGTCTCAGATGTGTAAACAACTGTCGCTGGGCACTTGGCACCTAGGGTTGGAGGTCATACGTTGAAGATTTGACAATGGTTTCATTCAGAGGGAACTCCAGTTCATGTGTGGGTGTTTCCAGTAATGATGTAAGACAAAAACATCACAGTTATATTTTTCTCTATCTGTATGTTTCCATATACTTTGGATTGAGTGCTTTCTAATAAGCTGTAGTCTATTTCAGAAAGAACCTACATATTACTTTCTGACAGGAGTTTAAAGTTAATTTCTACTCATGCATACTGGCACACTCTTCCTACCACCACAGACAGACAGTTAATATTGCTATCCCTATAATACTTTCTTAGTGGTACAAGTGACCCCACTCTCCAGATGTTTACTCTGGGGGCAGTGGAGGAAGAACGCATGCCCTCCGGGGTGTTATCAAGCCGACTGACTGCAGGGGGAGAGAAGGGGCTGGCCCACGCTTACCAGAAGTCACCAGGTAGCTGTCTAAGGTACTGAAACCAAACGCCACAGTCAACAGGGAAAATAAAACGACTGCTAACGGATTCTCGATCTGCTTCTAGCAATTTTCCAGGAAGTAGAATGACTATAAAACTGGGGACATGTTTTACGATTTAGAGCAGTAAAAGAACAATAATCTAGCGGTAATGCAAGGACTGCACAGTGTCTCAGACGCGGTCCTGTGATCACGGCAAGGCCACTTGCTTTGTGAGGAAACACTGATTCCTAACTGGGAGTGCACTGTTTGCACACTTACACTCTGGAGGAGGAAGGAGGTTCTGGAACCGTGTGCTAATCCCATACCCATATTCCTCCCTGCTGATTCTGCGGCCCATCTGACATGTCATAATTACTTTTTGGTAATTACAGACTGCATTCAAATGTAGCAGCAAAGTGTGGCTGTCAGTCTAACAGCTGGTCAGTCTAACAGTGACAATAGTGATTTCATTTTCCCCCTCTATTGAATATTTTGTAATTAATATTAATATTACCTTCATTTTAAGTGCAGAGAAATTGATCCAAAGATGTGGATCCAGATCTAGATTTTTATTTATTGTGGGTTTTTCTTATCCCTAGTATTGTTCTTTGGCATGTCTGATTCACAGACCATCACCTAAAATGTAAAGGGGAAATCCTCTAGTATAATGAAGTCATTATTTCTTCAGTGATCTTCCTTCTTGGCCTTTAATAATCACAAGAACTTGCACTTGCTCAGCGTTTTAGAATTTGTTCTCCTGTGCACCATCTACAGCTCCTAATCTATGAGGCTGTCAGACCACTGGTCTCTGCTGAGGTCAGGCAGTCATGGTGACTCAGGGTTGACCCCTTTTGTTCTTTTGGATTGTATTAAGCATTTCTATAGATAGAATGTCATGAGGTTATATATTTGGAAGATGACAAGAGCAGTTCATAAACACTTTATGATAATATATTGATGATGATCACACATATGTGGCCTTTAATCCAAAGGTGCAGATTTTTATTTGGACTTCAATCTAAGGAGGAGTGAGCTTCTAGTCTGGTATAATTTACCAACTGATGCTATGTCCTCAAATTCCACTGAGATTAGTGGTCTTAAAGTATCACAGTACATCCCTGACTTTACAGTACGTGAAGCTATAATATGGCTTAAGCGATGAGGGGGTGGCTCTGTATTCTAATTCAAGTGTGTAGATAGCTTGGGGAATATTAGAATGCTTTGACCCGCCACTGTATCATCAGAAAGATTGTAGGAGGAGCTCTGCCACTGGGCCAGCCTTCTAGGAGCGGGCAGAATTAGGTCAGTCCAGTACTGGAGTGAGGTTACCATAACTAATAGTTTTCGCACATAGCCCATTAGATTTTTTGTTTGTTTGTTTTGGGGGAAGGTCTTGGTCTTTTTCTCCTCCTTTTTTGGTACCAGGAATCAAACTCATGCTTGTTGGACAGAGCCTCACACTTGCTAGGTAGGTACCACATCACTGAGTTACATCCCAAGCCTATGTGGCCCATTCTTGAGTAATAGATAATTAAACCTCCTCCACTACTAAACTTGCAAATAAGGTACAAGCAGGCATGGCATTAGACTCCTGTCTCCTTTCCCCTCTGACTGTGATGCTGAGGTCAAAAGAAAATCCAGGTGAGTTACATCCAGGATAATCGATACCTAGGTCATTAAGGGTTGATTATATTTGCAAGAGAATTGTAACTTCCCCACATAAAGCTGAAATACTAGTACAGAGAAATAGAATCCCATTTACCATTACAGAATCAACATGCAGATTCAGTCACTTATTTTTTGAAGAGTGAGTAGTCTTGCCAATGATAAAAACCATTCACAGCTATTGCACTACCAATAGGTCAAGTCATGCTACAAATGCCCATATATCTCTGTGATGCCAGTGGGCACTGCTACTGGAAACAACTCCAAAAACTCCCTCAACTGGTTGCTGCTAACTTGGTCTTCAGTGTTCACCTAGTGAGAGCATCAATAATGGGCTAAAGAATAATCCACAGACCATGATGGATAAATGATAATCTGTGCACACTTTCAGGTAGAAGTGGCGGGCGAACCTTTTTTTTCCCTTTCTTTTTTTTTTCTTTTTTGAGGCAGTTTTTCTTTTTTATGCAGTTCAGGCTGGCCTTAAACTCACTTTATAGCCCAGGCTGGCCTCAAATACATAGCAATCCTCCTGCCTCAGCCTCTCAAGTGCTGGGATTACAGGTGAGCTCCACCAGCCCAGCTGGTGGTGGAATCTTGCATGTCATTAATTGAAATGAAGGCTAAATCTCTATGTGTGCATACGTCCATGGCCACACCCATACACATGTGTGTGTGTACACACAGCACAAGGTAGAGCAGAATGGAAGAGGTGAGCAGGTGTTAGTGGTTGAGGATGGAAATAAACGACCAAGATTGGTGTACTCAGGAGGACCAATCAGTGGGCTTTGTGAAATGGAGGTAATGCCACAAGGAAACTGCATGACTATTTCATCTGTTTATACATCTGCTCACACAGAAGCACCATTCTTGGAAAGAAAAGGAAAAAAAGTAAAGGAGAATCTTTCAGATAATTAATAGCTAAAAGAACAAGTATAAAAATAAAAAGCCAACAGCAGGTGTGGCATCTCTGATATGCAAAAAACAAAAACTAATGAGAATGCTCTGGGGAATTATCACGAGTAAACCATTAAGAAGATTAGAACAACAGCACAGGTTGGGGTGCAGCTCAGTGGTAGAGCATTTGCCTAGCACATGTGAAGCCCCAGCTTCCATCCCCAGCACTGCCAAACAAGAAAACAAAACACACACAAAACAAAATCAATTGCAAGACACAAAGAAGAGGTTAGCAAAAGACCAGATCTTCCCCAAAGAGAGGCCTTCATTTTAGGTAGTGGTTACCTTCCTAGCAGGCCAATGATTCCCTCGTCCCTGGAAGACCAGACCCAGTGCTGCAGAGGAAAAGTCTGCACAGCAAGGCACCACCTTGAGAATGCCCATGACATTTTGTTACAAAACTAAACCCAGGATGACAATCTTATGCAAATAACACCCCTTTGTATTACCCCAAACAGATGAAATATTCCATACAGTATCATTTACTTTCCCAGAAGCAGAGGTCAAACGCCTCAGAACGCGAACATCAATGAGTAACATGATGGGGCTTCACCTCACAAATGCCATGTGTGGTCAGATTATGGAGCAATGGAAAAGGTTCTCAGTGCCTGTCACTATGCTGTGTCTTGTTCTGGAGTCTCCTGGAGTTTGAGACATATGGGAACAATTTTTGCACCAAGATTAACATGGCATAGTAGGAACAGTCGGTAAATCTCTTCCCTCTTATTTCACCTACAAGGTTCCCTTTGGGGCTATGTTCTTATGAGATTTCCCTTTAAGGTGACTTCAGATCAGGTAGAAGGGACCACACAGGCCACTCTATCCTCCTCCCAACTCAGCAGCTCACCAGTGGGCACCTGGCCCTTTTGCACTCCTAATGTCTGTGGCCCAAAACCTGTCACTGGGTGGATACAGCCAAGCAAATCCCAGACAACACTACTCTTCCTGGCCGTGTCACTGGGCTGCTCCTGTTTGTGCGTGCTCCGTTCCCCTCCCTCGCATACATATACCTGGGCATGTGGTCCATCAAAACACAGCTTGTTTGGATGTAAGAAGAAAACTCTGCAGGATCTGTTATTTTTAGAAGCCTGCTTGTCCCTCCAGAATGCCAACAATTTTGCTCAGCATCTACTTCAAACAACACATAGTGTGTATCCAGGGTAAAGCAACCTGCACTGTGTTGGAAGGGACCTGCATCTTCGATAAAGCTCAGAAGGTGGCTGCTGCTAGCTAACTACCTGAACCAAATGCATCCCACACTGAGATTCACGCCAACTCGACCCGCGTTAGAGACTGCCTACTGCGTGCAGGAAAAGGCACCAGGTCCCATTTTATTTGGCTTGATCTCAAGAAAAGACCTGGGCCGAAAGTGGCATGAGCATGTGTATGCACGCACTTGCAAACACACAGGTTTACGTGGGTATTAACATAGGATGGGAAATCTGGCTTGTTCTCATTCTAAATTGGGTATGTCTGTTTTGGCAAGTTGTGGGCAATTCTTTTACTTTTGTCATCCAGAGGCTTCCTTAGACAACAAAAAAGGAGAAAGGTGTGCTGAGGTGCCCCAGCCTGACCCCACCCTCTCCCAGTGGCCCCTCTTCCAGGCTGGCACCACAGCTGGCTGCCTCAGTATATCCCCTCCCCACCCCCATGTGAAGACCTGAGATTGAGCGTGGATTTCTGTTCTCCACCAACTGTGCAGCAAGGGCCCTGCCAGAGGTGTCGCTTCCTGTCATGTCCTCTTCCTGCTCCCAAGTAGAGGCACCTAAACAGAGATTAGATTTCTGGTTTCAAGGCATCTCGAACCAAGCACGCCAAATGAACGTGAGTTAGCTAATTCGCTGGGTCTTGCTTCTCTCTAGTCCCTGGTCAGAGAGTTCCACGGTGGTAAAGCGACCAGGAGAGAGTTGATTTGCATCTTAAGACCTATGGTTAACGCTTCTGGAGTGGGGAGTTTTATTTAGCAACTGCTTGAACTTGTGTATGGGGTCGGGAAGGAGGTGGAGCTGACACCGATCGGGCTGTCAGAGAGGGGCACGTGGGTGGTCCCCACTGCCACGCTCACACCTCGAGCCTCCAGGATGGCAGTCAGGAGCTGCTGCTGCTGCTGGCGGAGGGTGTCTGCGATGAGCAGGGGCAAGGAGCTGAAGCTGGCCGTAAGGTGCTCCAGCTTGGACTCTAGGCTGCCAATCTGCTTCTCCAGGTCCTCACTGCGGTCGTTGAGCTCTGTGATTAGGTCATACATGACGTTCTGCATCTGTGTGAGAAGATGGGAGGGGACAGACAGTCACAGAGGAGTTTGCCATGGGAGACAGGAAGCTCCTGCTGGTGAATCCACTCCAGCTGGGTCAGATGTGATCGGGAAGGAGCTATGGGTTACTGCCCAGAGACGGGAGGCACGTTGTTCTTCTTATTACAAAAGTAACGGGTGTTAAGTATACATTTTAATAGGAAATACGTATGTAGGAAAAGAAATGACACTTTTTTCTTAAAAGAAGTGAGCTCTAACCCATACTGTTGGAGAAACCTGAGTTCTCAGTAGATGTGGCCTTTAACAACTAATGAGAGAGCGCTCAAGTGCAAAGGGCCAGCACCACAGACTTAGAGTTAGCAGCTGGGGTTCAGGAGGTAGAAGTCTCCGGCTCACTATTAACATATCCCCTATGGGGTCACTCGACCTCTGGCCACCTTGCTTCCTTATCAAACTGGAGTTAATAATAACTACACCTACTTACGAGTTATCGTGCTCCACCAACCCTGCCATTTTCAACACAGCAGCCCGAACATAAAATGTCATTACCTCCCAAGGCGGGGCTCTCAGCCCCAGTGAGCTATCTGCTAAGGTCCAGTCCTTTCCCTGCCTGACCCAGGTGGCCACAGTTTGGAACATCCCCAAAGGATTCTTCCACATGACTAAGACACTTCCACATCCCAGTTGACTGTACTGTAGTTCAGACTCTCTTCAGACCAGTTATGTTCCCCACACCCCTGACAGGTGCTGTCTCAAGGGTGAGCCCCAACTGGCTTCTTGCATCCAACACCACTTCATGGTTCCAGGGGCCCCAGCTTTTATCAGTGTTGTGTCCTGAGACATCTTCAGATCCCCTGTGCTGATCTTCAGAATCCCAGTCTATGAGATAGTCTTATTTCTCCCAGCAAATTATCAAATGCTATTCTGGCTCCATACCTCTAACTTGAGAGACAGATTCACAGGAGTCTTCACAGGTGTTCAGGAATGAGACTCCGGGGGCAGCAATGCAGAACTCAAGGCTGGCAGTTGATGCTCCCCACCCCAAGATACTAGAAAGCTTTGGTCTTTGGGGGATCTACCAGTGACGCTCTGATCCTATTTCATCTGAAATATCAGGTTATTCTAGCAGGAGGTAGAAACCATGGATGCCCCACGGGCCAAGGGAGCAGGAAATAAGGTGAGAAAAAAAGCAAAACAAAAACAGGGGAGCAGAAAGTGGGAGAAAATGAGAAGCCAGAGAGGAGTAGGAAGAGGGTATTGGAAATGTAGCAAAACCTTGCCCACTGGAATTCACTGGGCTGCTCTCCCACTGGCTCCACCATTGTCAGAGGTGAGTTTAGAAGTCTAAGTCTGTCCTTTGTTAATTAGCAGTCACAGAGCCTCCTCGAGGTGCACATTCTTCTTCCACAGGGTACCCTGCTGAGCTCCAGACTCGAGAGGTCCAGGCCCTGGGTTTAGGCCCTGACCTTGAAATGGTCACTCTACTCCTTTGGATTCTGGTTTCATCTATATTCATAATCAGTATTATCATGTGCAAAACCTTTAGTGTTTCCAAAGCATTTTTGAGATATCGTCTTATTTGATCACTGAGCCTCGGGTGGTAGGAATTACTTTGACATTTCATTTGAAGAAATTGAAGCAATCAGGTAAAACACCCAAGCTCTCCCAGCTCTGTCACCAGGTAAAGTAGCTATTCAATCTAGAACATGATATTTGGAGGCCACGTGCCACATACTTAATGGGGGGAGACTGAAGGGCAGGGGCGGGAAGGTGGTGGGTTGGGAGGGTAAAACAAAAAAAGAAAAGGGAACTGGCACGGTGTTCTGCTGCCTTCCCCTGTTCCGTTGCTTGGTGACAGGGTGCAGGGGGAACGTGGCCCAATGTGAAATATGCTAAGCTGCTGCCAGCACCTTGGGCAGGTCTCCCGGGGGGAGAGACACAAAGACTGGAGGATGTCAGAGTTCGTCTCCTCCCCAGGCTTCATGGTTTCATGCTGTGTCCCCCATAGGAGCCCTGAGTCTCCCCTTAAAGCTTTGTTGCATACTTTTCCTTTCTGGGTAACTTGCTCCCCTGGCTGTGTGGTTGGCTCCTCCATCCAATTCATAAGAGCATTTTCCCAGCTCACTGGCTTTGTGTGCCACCCAGTTAGCTCTGCTGGGTCCCTTCTCTCTGAGAGGCTGTGGGAGGCACTGCAGAAACGTAAGCGTGAAAGTTGGACGTACCTAACATTCTTGTGAATATCAGCCACAATGTGCCCTGCTAGATGAGCGGGAAAACACAGCTATTCCTGAAAGACGTATCTTAGGAATCCCACCGGGACATTCCCGAAGTTCACGGAGTGGGCCCCTAGCTATCTACTTCCTTCCAACCTCTTCCTGGTCATAGCTGATTGGTCCAAGGGTGGGCACATGACCCAAACTGACCAATCATCTCATTTCATCTGAGAATTTAGAAATAAGACCAATAAAAGGTGGATGGGGAGAGGAAAATGAGAGAGAGAAAAACAGAGAGAGCGCCAGGCACTTGACCGGGAGATATGAGAAATGGTGCCAGAACACCTCTTGAGGCTTCCTAGGTCCTGTTCCAGGCACTCCCTTCCTGAAGTCAGACCACATGTCTGCTCTGATGCTGTGCTGGAAGGAGACTCCCTTAAATCCTCAGACTGGGTTCCTCCCTGAGACCCCCAGGGTTCTTTCCTGCACACCAGTGTTCCCTTCACATCCTGTCCTGACTGTGCTCCCCCTCACCACACTGTGCGTGGGCACCCAGGCCCCCAGGAAACCTGCACTCTACCTGAACACCCCCCTCCAAGGCACACAGGCAGTGGATTCTCCCCAACTGTGCTGAGGACCTGATTAAAGTCCTCACAGGCCCGGAGGCCACTCTCTCTGTGTGGATCCCTCTATTGGACGAGGTGCCTGCACGTGGCCCGACAATCAGTGACTTCTGATTGCACCCTCTTTTCAAATGGTGCCTAATTTGCCAGAGCAGTTTCTCTTGTTTTCCCAGGGAGCGGGTTCCATTATAATAATTGGCATCTGCTGGAATGTTCTGCCAGCCTGGCCCTGGGCTATACACTTGGTCCTCAGGTCCTATGGGAAGCAGTGAGGAGGGGCCTCTCTGCCGTGGTGCTGACTCTGCTCTGCCCTCAGCCTGGCTCCACTCCCTTTACTGAAGTAACCTGCAAGAGGAGCAAGTGCTCGTGGCAGTTCAGCGCCAGAAACACAGCGCGACAGTGTGCAGGCGAGCCTTCACCCCTGAGCACTCAAGGAGGCGTCTCTTTCTGGGATCTTCATGTTCGCCTCTTAAGAAATAAAAGAATGCACCACCACCCTCCCAACCGCCAATTTGGGGCTAGAAAATCAGGGTTGTAGGGATTAGAAGATGCAGGAAAATACATTTCCAATTATAGCACCAAACAGAAAGGGTCTTGTTAGGTGGAACCCAGGCTGTCAGCCCAGCCATCGCCACCATTCGGCCCTCATTAAGGTGTTTTGCCCCTTGCAGCTCAGCTGCTCCTTAGCAGCTTCTCAGTGCACTGCTAATAAAACCACACTGAAAAGACTTAGGGGGACAGCTAATTAGTTCCGAGCAAGGACATTCCTGAGCCACTTAGTTTAAGAAGCAAATGCTAAGTTTTAAACAACACACCATAGACTGTAAACATCAAAAACTCAAACCTTCTTTAAACCAAGATTATTTTTTAACCAAGAAGGTGCTGTTCTTCACTTTCCTGGTTCTGCACTGTGTACTTTGGACATAGGTGTCTGCAGGAGCAGTGGAGAAGTCCAGATCGCTGCCTGGGAACTCTAGAGTGTCTTCAGACTGCCCCTCACCTTGGAAAGGTCCACCAGAGTGTTGGCCTGGTCACTCAGTTTCCTCTGTTCCATCTTCACACTCCTCAGTCTGTGGGGAAGAGGAGACAGCTAGATCCGTCAAGTCCACATTAAGGATAGGCCCACTGGCAGATGCCACGGCCCTGTCATTTCACCTGAATTAGACCTTAGCAAGGGACCCGAACACGAGGAGCAACTGAAAGACACAAAGTTTGTCAGGACCCCAGGAAAGCAAACTCTTGTCTCCATAAAGCTGTTACGCTCAACTTCAGTCACTTGGTTTACTTGCTGTTCTCAGGTCCTTTGCCTGTTCCTTTCCTTTGCTTAGGCTGCACTCGTACCCTCTTGAATGCCCTTTTCTCAGCTTTCCATTGTTTCCCCAAACCTCCAGGTCAGAATGAATGTTTTGATCCTTTGCATTTTTACTATACTTAAAAAAAAAATCGTCTTCCTAGCTGGGTGTGGCATTGCATGCCTGTAATACCAGCTCTCTGGAGGCTGAGGTAGGAGGATCACAAGTTCAAGCCCAGTTTTAATGACACCCAGTCTTGAAATTTTAAACAGAAAAAAAAAGGCAGGGGATTTAGCTCCGGGTGAAGGCCCTGTGTTCAAACTCTACTACCACTACACACACCCCCTAAATCATATTCTATCACAGCAGATACGCCTGAGTTGCAGTACGTAGGAATTGCGTGTGTGTGTGTGTGTGTGTGTGTGTGTGTGTATAAGGGCCCGTAGAGGCTCTTGCTTTCATTTTTACCTTTCATAGCAGCCTGCCACAGCCTGGCAGGGGCAGTAAGTGAATAAACAGATAGGTTTGGGCCCAGTTCCCCACCCCAGTCCCATGGGTTAGAACAAAGTGGATTTCCTCATGCCTCCTGGGTATTTGAGGAATCCCTCCCCCTAGTCTAGTCCTCTGATGGCCAGGCTGTTTGGATACTCACTGGTGAATAGCTTGGAGGAACTTCCTCTGGTGCTTTCTGACTTTGGCATGGTCAATCTTCTTTAACAGCTTTGTGTGTTTATAGATTAGCCATGTTTCCCGGAGGACATTGGCTGCAGCATTCTTGATCTAAGGAGTAAAATGAAGCAGGCTGCTGTCAGGTGCATTCCCCTAGGTCTACATACTGTTTTCCCTGGTTTGGGCTGTAGTCTGCCTCCTAGAAAGACAATTCTGCGTGATCTAGTTTCTTAATCAAGATCACAGAACTCTGAGAAAAGATGGTTAAAATTTGTTTCTCGTTAATCCTGCACTGGACGCAGTAGACTGGAGCTTGGAGTCAAAAGGCATTTCTTCTTGCCTTCTTAATTATTTCAGTACTGCCTCTCCACTGCTGTTGCCAATGCTATATTTAGAGAGGCTGCCTTAGCAAGACCTTGAGGCCCCAGGTACTCTTTGAATAGATACATGTTTGCCCTCGCTGCCCTCGCAGGCAGAGTGCTCCATCTCACCCAAGATTTGCTTTTAATGTATGTGATACATTTCTTGGATTTAGTGAGTAAACAGATTTCTTATGAGCTGGTGATTATAAAAAGCCTCTTGGAGGGAATATCTTTCCCACTGATTGGAAATCATACATACCAAGACCATTTCTTCTCTTCCAAAATGGCCAAAAACATTTACAAGGCAATTCCTCATGTAAATGTCATCGGCATAAAACCGAAATAAATTTCAAAGCAGTGTCTAAAAACCAGGGAGGATACTGAGGTGTGAACCGGGAGCTGCCTCTTCCCCAGGGCTGTCTCCCGAGACGCACACTGCAGTCACGAGTTTCCGCATATGACGCTGTCATCCGTTGACATGGAAACCACTGATATTACCCTGCTCTCGACTGAGCTGAGACATATCGATGGCATCCAGATGGCAGGGGACAAAGTTTTAATCCAAACACAGACATCTTCAGCAATTAGTGGCGAGAGTAAGCTAAAACATTCCTTATTAAGCATAAGCTCAACAGATTTTTGATTAACCATCTCCATTTCTGTCAGCTATGCACGTTGGCACAGGTCCACAGGCCCAGGGCCTGGAAGTAAGAGGCCAGCCCAGGAGAAACCAGGTTACTAGCCAGAGAGGGTTTTAATAAAATTGGAGCACACAGACCTGCCTCTTCAGACTGACATCAACAGATGGGACATTGTGAAAACTGCGGCATGTGGGAAGGTCTAGGAAACGTTGTTTTGCAGCCTGAGAACTTTTGTGTGTGCATTTCAGAAATTTATTACAAAGGTTGGATTATACTTTTTCATTGGCGCTGAAGTGGTATTTTTAAAAGAACAGCTAAGTCTTCTCAAAAAATGTCTAAATGATATAAATCTTGCATTCATTAAAAATCCACTGCAAAAAAAAAGGTTTTAAATTATTTAATCCCTACCTCTGGTACTTCCCTGCCTGACGGTGGTAAGTAGAAGCTGGAGATGGTAGTTGTCAGGCAAAAAGGGGCAAGGTGGGGGTGGGGGCAGCTCTGGGACCCTGCCCAGGCTGGAGGGTGGTAACACTGAGCAGGGTTATTGCTGTCTTTCTGCAGGGAAAGTGGGTGATGTGGAGTGTGATCTCTATAGTTTACCTAGGTGTTTGGTGACAGTGGAAAGCTACCAAGAGAAGCAGGAGGGAAAATCCTTGTCCTGGCCTTGGCCAAGACCGTGGCCTTGGCAGAGCCCTAGTTACTGGACTTGTCTCTTTGAATGTTGATGGAGCCATGAAACATCAGCACACACAGGCCTCTGATGGTGTGGAACAAACCTCTAGAGTAGGTGAATCAGCAGATTCTGCCAGTTATTGAGCAGTTTAGGAGCAGATGCTTAATTATTCATAAGATAGGAAAAATATATCTTGACTGTAAGAGCTGCTAACAGATCCAAAGGAGGCTGGGGAGCTGGTGGTGAGGGTGACAGCTGGCCTTTGCCAGGCACCAGGCACAAGTCAGGCCCAAGGCTGTCCTGGGCACATTCACTGGAGCCTCACAACCCACTGTCGGACAGGGCTGGATCTCATTCCCATTTTACAGACAGAGAAACTGAGTCACACAGCAAGGCCATACAATTATCAATAGCCAATGGAGTCAATATGGATTTGACTGTTACAGGAACTATGAAATGCCCTAACAGACACTAGTTTTTATCATCCAACTCAATCTCCCACTCAAAATAAGAGGAAACTGCCAAAGCGATGGGATGCGGGACCAGAATCGCACAGCTAGCTAGTGGCCAAGTCAAAACAAGAGCCAGGTTCAAGGGATCCAGAAGGTTTTCATGTGGCCAGAAGGAAGACTTGACCCAGATTACATTTTCAGAAACAAAATTATTTCCTGTTTTTGCGATCAAGGAATTGGAAAGGACATTAGAATTTTTTTTTTGTCTTTGTTTTAAATCATCACGGCCCTCACCTAGCAACACAGTAGAACATGGAGTCTGTGTCCCACATTTAATTTCAGCCCAAACACCAGACACTGCCGTCACAGCAGCCCAGCAGCCGAGAGGCGGCTACATCATCTCTAGGGGTTTGAACCGCTGGCTGGCCCTTGTGTATTTAGGAGAGTGGTGTTAAATGCAAGCCCTTTTGCTAACTGAAATTAATTGCCAGCAAACAGCCAGGCACAAAGCTAAGAAGATCAATATCTGCATGAGAAAAAGAAACAGGCTTTTAACTGCTTGGCGCTTTCCCAGTTAGGCAGTAAATGCTATTGCGTCCACCCAAGGCCTCCCTCTGGTTCATCTAGGACTGAGTACTCTGAACATCACTGGTGGGGAGGGTGCCCACCTGGGGCCTGCTGCATGTGCCCTTCCCTGGTGATACCTTGGGCACCCTCTGAGCTCTCCTGAGGGCACTGGGCTCAAATGATGTTCCTACAACGTGGGGTGAGACAACTCTTTCCTCATCGGCTTTCTCTGAGGATTAGCTGAGGCCTATGAATGGACCACGATAGTATCTCTCGCTTCCCATGAGCTCTGGCAGCTGGACTTAGACCAACTGTCAAGGACAGAGGACAAGGCCCAGGAGCCCTAGGGGAAGAAGGTGGGCTTCTCTTGTGGGCAGGTCAAAGTGAGCTTGAGTACAGCAGACCAGAATGATTCCAGTTTCATTTCAATTACAGGTATGAAAGAATCTTTGGAAGCCCCAGTCCTGCAAGTTTTGAAAATCTGCTCTCTGTAGGAACCATTCCTTTCGCACTGTTGATTTCTCTGGAGGGAAAATTAGACACGAAAGGGGCATTTCAACAGATTTCGGGGTTCTCAGCAAAGTGAGATGTTATTCGATTAAAAAGGTAACTTGTGCTTATGGATAAGCAATAAATATTTGCGGGAATGATTTTCAGTCTTGCTTCTCTACAAGTAAGTGGACTTGAAGAGGATTTTGGAGAATTATGTTTGAGAGATTGAAATTAGTAACCACAACCCCATCCCCTCCTACAGATATGTTGTGGAAAAAAATTATTTATTTTCCTAGTCTATGAGGGAGCTGGCTTTATTGTCCTCTGGTGTCTGATTTCCTGGTGAAAAATAGAGAGGACAAGGGAATAACATGGAATACAAAGTATAGTTTTGGTTTTAAAAAGCAAACCAGAAAAAAAAAAAAAGACTGTCAATGTCTCTGCTCCCAGTAAACAACTTCGGAGAAGGTTGTGGAGGGAAAACCTCGCCCCCTTACTGCTGCAGGTGGCTTCCATCCATAGCAATGCCACTAACTTCTTTCTGGATAACAGATGCAAGTGCTTTTGCATTTAGGCGTTCCAATCACTTCTGGAATTCCTGCAGCCCCGGGCATGACTTTGGTGTGCTTAATATCAAAGCTAAGAAGAGGAACCTGCTTGCAGGTTCAGTGTGGCACCCTGCAGGTTTCACCCTGGTGACAGCACCCACTGTTGCCATTTTCATGCCTTAAACCACGTTTTCTTTGTAGCTCAGGGGCATGATGCACCTCAGACAAGCATTTGTATGTCAACAATATAGGATTATTTTCTTGTTCTCGTTCCTTTTCACATCAGTGGCTGTTCTTTGAAGAACCCGATAAATGTAATCAAAGACCAAACAATCAAACAGCATAAATAATTCTGCTGAGAAAGTGGAGAGGCCTTGGCAACTGCACACTCTCCACTGCCTTCCCCAGGAGCCCCCACCACGTCACTCTTTTTGTTCTCTCTTCCTGCCTTTGTCTCTATTTCTAACACTTCTTTTTCCTGCTTTGCAATGTTAATCACTGAATATCTCTCTAGCTTTCAAAAACCTAAAATGGAAATACGAGGTTGCTTCAGGGTCCCTTCCCTACTTGTGTCCCAAAGGAGGAAGAGTGACAAGGGAGGCTGAGATCCCCAGCACAGCGGCGTGTTGGTTGTCTCTGGCTCAGGAAAAGCCTTGGAGGACATCCTATTGCTGATCTGTGTTCAGGCTGCAGTTCTGAAGAATCTTCCATAAAAGCTGTCATTAAACAAACAGCTCCTGCCTAGCTCACTTGGCCTGCTGTTTAGTCTCATCTCTGAAATGAGGCTTCTCCGCTCTGACAATTCAGTGGGGTGTCAGGTAGTTAGCAGCTAAATGATCTCCCTGTTCTTGCCTATTTTGTTTCTCATCCTCCTTAAGCATTTTCACAAGGGTACAAGTGAGAAACATTATCCTGCAAGTACAAAAGGGGAACATTGGATGGTGACGTTTTGATGAACAATGATTTTGAGGAATGTAGGCGCTACTGGAATGATCATTTTAAATGATTTTTTTTTTCAAGAAAGGATTAGATTTAGATACATTTCTAATACGGTTTTAAGACTCTTGACTGCCCTTCCTCATGGGAATCATGAAAACATCTCAGCACACACAAAAATGTCACATCACGCTGGGTGACTTATTTGGCACCGTTAGGTAAGGGCCAGACCTTATCACTGTAGACTATTGATCTAATTATCAGGAAATGATCTGATTGCCTGAAGCATGCACAGTGACTTAATGGAAGACAGGAGCTTAGCATGTTACCATGTGGTGTCCACAGGGTGGAGGCTCTTTGCTGTGCCTGTGGCTCCCTCAACGCTCCATCTAAAAGCAGAGCCCTGCTCCACACCACGGGGCTGTCTCTTTCTCACTAGCTTCCACTCTGGCTGTAAGTCTCCCATTGCAGACACAGATTCGTGACATCTTCCTTACCCGTTTGGTGAGTTGAGTGTCCATCATAAAGTTGTGAACATGCTTCTCTGCTTTGGTGAGTTCCAGCTTTCGGGCCACCACAGCCACCACAAGGGCAGTGCAGCCTGCTCCCTGTGGGAAGAGATCAGGAAGCTGTGTTCAGAGGCGAGCTGCAAACTCAGTGTGGCCCATGCCACGGTGGGCAACTCCTAGGAGTGTCACATAGTCCGGAGAAACTTGCTAAACTTGCAGAAGGGATCTGTAAAAGCTTGTGCCTCTTGTTAGTTCTTACTGCTGTATAGGGCTGAGACTTGCGACATTAAACCATAAATAATCACATGACCCCTGCCAGGCTGTGAGTACAGCAGGAGCCAGAGGGTCCAGCACACAGACTCTCCCTGCCCCATGTGTGTCCCAAGCCCACTGCCAGCTCCAGCTAGTGGGCCCTTCAGGAAAGCAGGCCGGGGATCTACTGCAGTATGGACACAGTACCTGTGGTGTATGAGTTTTCCCAAAAATAACTGAATGAAGAGGCAACGTATTTCTCCAAAGCTTGTCTCCTACAGGAAGCAATAGCTGGCACCCAACAACTACGGTGCCATAGCCAGGTTATTTTACCTGAAAACCAAGGCTGTGACATAACATGGGAATTGGTTCTTTCTTGCTTTCAACAGAGGGGCTTGTGAGTTTGCCATTATGCAGATATTTTAAAGGTGATAACGCTTCTGCTTAAATCCAAGATTTAAGAGAACTCACAGACTTTTGGGAGTTCCCAGAATAACAATACGCTGGTAGGTCCCTTACAGGAGAGCATAGAGGATAGACAGAGAAGCAGAGTTCACTTGATTAGCCCACCAAATGGCTCAGTTTGGGCTCTCTCCTAATCCTCTGGGGTGCATTTGACCATCTGGGACAAATAAAGTAGCAGCCCATTCGAAAATTCTCCATGTGGAGATGCCCATTCTCTTTCCCAGGCTTCTCAGTTGGCCTGTGAACACTGAGGCAGGAGGAGACAATCACTCCCCTGGTTCTCCTGTGGATAGTGACAATCAGCCCTGTCCTTGCAGGAGAGGATTCTCCTCTTCCTACACGCAGGGGCCACCTGACTGCCACTTACGGCCAGAGGTGATGAGCTTATCAAAGCCAACAGTGGGACCCTCTAGATTCCAGACAGGAGGTTTTAACAGTAAAAGCTGAGTGCAGCTGAGTAGCTTAAAGGCACTATATTGAAGGAATCCATCAGTAACACTGTTGCCACATCAGGCCTCAGAAAATGGGTGTGAGGTGGACAAGAATCCTTTTTAAAGGGACTATAATCCACCTTTAAAGGAGTGGGGCAGGTAGCTCAGTGCCCTGGTCACTCCTTGATACTTGTTCTCTCTTTTCCCTTGGCTGACAAAGGGTGGCCCACATGCAGTTTTGGCAAGGCTAAAGTCGAGGAGGCTTTCTCCTGATTTTCCACAATTGTTTCTATTAAAACACCTGAGTATTTCTTGGTACGTTTGGTAGCCACCCATTCTGAGCACAGCAAGATGAAAGAGAACTGGGTCTGTGTGAACTTTCTTTCTCTGACCTCATTTTCCTCTTTTGCTTGAGGAGGGCTGTGCTTTCCTGGCATCTGTGGTTTGCAGGAGACTCTGTGCCCGATTTTCAGGGGATATGGCCAGTTGGACAGCCTCATCTATAGCTGTAATCAATTTAGCCAGGCCTCCAAAAGCCAAAAATAGCTTAAAAGAAGCTGTCCTGGAGGGAGGACATGTACTCCCTTCCCCTCCACCAAGCCCAGGATCATCCTCGCCTTTATATGGAGTTCCAAAAGTACACTGGGATGAAAGTCCAAAAAGAGGGGCAGATCATAGTGTTAAAAATGGAACATCCGATGAAGAAGGTTCTCCCCAGGCTCTATTTTCCCTCATCTCCCTGCAGAATCTCACCTACATCATCCCTGAAGGCTGACAGCCAAACAGAGTTTCCATCCTCACCCTGCCACCTTGGGAATTTGATCATCCACATCTCAAAATTTCAGGGTCTAACAGGCATTCCCTAAACTTCTGTCCATGGCCCGTGGCCTAGCTGGTGGAACACAGGGGGTCTCTAAGTAGAGTGTTTGAATTAAAGAACCATCTACCTTCTATGAAAAAGATAAATTTCTGTATGGAGGCTGGAAAGTGAACCGGATTATATCTCCCAACTTATTTGAACTTAGAGATGTTGAGACTCTTTTGCGGGTATTTCTCTGGAGGATGCTGCTTTCTCCACCCCTAATTCCAATTTGATTAGATAGCAGTGGATATTCTCAATTTCTTTTTCTTTTAGATTATGTGACATCTGTTTGTAATTAGAATGGGCACCAATAATGACCACTAGCCGGGTCATTTCCTGTAACAGGCAACCTTGCAAAGACATCAGCAACCTTCATACAGTGGTGGGCAGTGCTGAGATCCAGCTGCTGGTCCTCAGAACGTGTGTGACTGTGAGTGAGGGTGCAGAGTAAAGGAATAAGAAGAGGGAGAAGAAAACAGAAGGCGAGAGAGGAGGGTACAGAGGGAGACAAGGAATGAGAGGGGGAGCACATCGTGTCACTTGCTATACAGCAAAGGTCAGAGGATGGAATAAGAAAAGAAGGATGGGTTGATGGACTGAGAGGGAGAAAGGAAGAACAAAGCGGCTAAAGCAGCGGATAGTCAGTTCTGGCTCTTTGGGAATGAAGGAAGGGTCAGGGGGTTCCCCAGCCACACCCCGCCACCCGTTGTGTTCATTCTTAAGCATAATAAAGGTCACCTCCTTCTGCATTCCTTTCGGAATGATGGGCTTTTTTACTTCAAGGAGTTTATCTCTCTGACAGGACCCTGGCAGCTGCCTGGAAGTGTTTGTGTGATGTAGCTGAGATGCAGTTTGATTTCCTGAGACAAAATGACCAGGGCCTGGTAAACTATAGCATGTGAGAACTCATGCTGACCTCACATGGACTCTGTGCCCTAGTGGGAGACAGTGGGGTGGTGAGGAGAGGACAGGGTGGGACACGAGGGGTAAGCAGCTGTTGGCATGATTCCCACTGGGTCAGATTGGGGAACACATCTGTGACTTGGCCTTTTACCTTTAGTTATGTTAACCCTTCAGTCATGGCGGACACCAGCTGGCTTCCTTGGGCCTGCCCTGCCTGACCCTGTTCCTACGACGGGGTGGGGCTAGGATGACAGTTACTCGGCATGGTGTGTGCGGAGCAGGGGGTGCCAAGTGACCAGACAGCAGGTATGCGACAGAGCGGAACATGCCTAAGGTAACCACAGACTAAAACCCAAATCTAGACCCCGACCCCTCCACACCAGTCCTCCCACTGCTTGTTTCCAAGAAATGCATCCAGCTGGAAAGTCTTAGGAGCTGGAAAAACAAGGATCCCAAGGGGGAAAGTATGAGATGTTCTTAACTAAAGAAGCATAAAATAAAACAAAACATAAATGAAAGTGACAAATGGAGGAGAGACGTCTGGAGGATTTACAGTTGGATTCTGTTGCTGCAACAGATTCCACATTAACAACCAAAATAACATCAACTGGTCTGAAACCAAGGTGTTTCAGGAGCAGCGCATCTAAGAGCAACATTAAGCAGATGTCTCGCCGAGCCCTCTTGGTCTCCTCCCAAAATGACTCAATGTGTGCTACCTTTTACCTCATCGTCATTTTCCTCGTCATTTTCCTGTTGCAGCTCAAAGAGGCCTCTCCTAGGAGGCCACCGGGGGAAAGCTCAGTGTCCCCACAGGCATCCCCGGATGTCTCGTACAGGGCCCACAGGGCACAGCCCACTTTAGCAAGCAGCTCTGTTGAAGCTGTCCCAGCAGACTAGGGAGCCCTACCAGTTTGCCAGATGGTCTGCAGGACCCAGCGGCCAAAGTTTCGTGGTCATTTCCCATTTAGGACACCACATAAGGACAGCTGCCCCTCTTCTGCATTGTAATCCATTCTGCAAAGTCCTCATGGAAAGACTGGATTTTGGTGTATCTGTGTTTGTGGGTGAACCCTCTCAACACACCAGGTCTATGCCAGCAATGTCAAGTTGTCCAGACAATTATATATCCTGCCTAATGGTTGATAATTACACCGTTACTGAGATTGCCAAGAGAAAACAATGATTAAGACCATTTACAGCCTGCACACACAAATCCTTCCCTTCCCCTTCCTGAGCAAGCCTTGCCTTGGCCTTCGTGGTATCCATGGCAACCAAACAGGAAGCCCTACCTTTCATCAAGGCACTTGCAGTAATAATCAGGAGATATACATTGTGCTGGGGGGAGGGCTCAGCAATGTGTCCCTCTCAGGAGGGATGACTCAGCTGCAAAGTCACATTGGATAGAAAAAAGCCACCAGGGTTCCAGAGCGAGGGGCTGACTTTGATGTGGGTAAGAGCCTGACAGTGAACAGAGGAAGCTGCGCTGGGCCTGGGTAGTGAGGGTTCATGCTCAGGAAGGCAAGTTCTGTGCAAAGGGAGACGATGTAAGGCCTGTGCTGTGTCATAACCTGGCAGGTGGATGCCAGCTCCCTCGCCCGTTTGTCTTTCCATCTTGATCCTACCTCAGTCTGCATGGAGCAGATACTCCCTTCCAGGAGCACTGTGGCCCCCACAGCCACGGGGGTGCTGGGAGACAAAGCGCCCACTGGAGACCACTTCCAGAGTAGGAGTGGGGTGAGGTGAGGGTCCTTGGTCCCACCATGCTTTGTTGGCAATGTGGGGCCAGGAACTGGGGGAGTGGGTCGCTTCTTAGATAGGACACAGCCCCATGCTGAATGGCTGGGATTTTAAAAAGCTTCCTGCTGGTGTGGCCCAAAGCCCAGGCCCCAGGAGTGGCTCTCAGAAGGCAGGCTTTGGCCTTCAAGTGGCATTTCATCCCTTTCTGGCAGCAGGAATCCTTCCCCGTTTCCTGGTGACAGCTGGATCTGTGCCAGACTCCTGACTAACCGATAGGAGGTATTTGTTCTAAAGCTGTACACTTACCCAGGGTTTATCCAGCCCCGTGCTAGGCTGTTTGTCACTAAGGGCTATTGTATCAGGGTTGCCCACTGATGTGGGCCTGCCCTGGGTTTGCATCTGGAAGCAGGAGAGGGCTGTGTCTAGATGGGCCTTCTCTCCTTGGATAGCCTGAAGGAGGTATCCTGTCCCTCAAGGGCATCTCAGGAGGCCACCAGACTAAACACAGTGGATAGCAGGGGGCACCTGGCCTAGGGGCGGTGTAAAGTGGGGGAGTCACCACCCTCACAGAAAGAGGGTCTTTTCTGTCCCCAGGAACACAGAGGTGAGAAAGGCCTTGGCAGGGGCTCTGAAGGGAAGGATGTCACACCACAGGATGGGGTGCAGAGCAGAGTGCCCAGGGAGGCCTGAAATGATGGACATGGAGCAGCTCCACCATGACCAACCTCAAACACTGCCCACTCTCACCCAGGCCTCCATGTGCGCCTTCCCTTTGAGCCTTCATTTCTTCTTCTGAGAAAAGCATCTTCCTTCTGTAACACCATGCTCTTCCCAAGATTCCATAACAGGGGCACAGAGTAGCGCCTGCCTGTCCTGCACCCGAGGTGCCGTGAAGCCAAGGGGGCTTGGCCTCCTAACTCACAAAGGAGGAGCTCTGAGGCGAGGGGCACTGAAGACACGCCCAGCACTAACTAGCCGTGTTTCCCATGCACTTCGACATAAATCATTTCGCATGGGCCTCATGGAAGCCACTGAATAGGATGGAGCAGGCCCTCCATTCAGCTCCGACTGACACAGAGACAGCTGCAGGCTGGTCCAGAGCCCCCATGCAGGCCACAGCAGACACCCAGACACTGCTCTGTCTCTGGATCCATTTCCTTCCACATGGTTTGCTCCTATGGCCCTGGCATGGGCAGTAGCCTGTACCCCACAGAGCATGTGCTGGGGTAGGAAACACCCACAGTGAAAGGTCATGGTGTGCCTACTGGGCACTGGAGAGGGGTTGGCCTTGCCAGGGCCAGCACTGGAAAGGACTTGGCACTCAGAGCCCAGTGCCTCCCTATGCAAGTGTGAAGTTGGTACCTGGGAATAGCAAGAGCTGGCCCGGTCAGCACCGGCAGCCCCTAGACCCGGCCGGAACACAGCTCTTTCTCCGGGCCTGCCGCTTGAGTTCCCACTAGATTTACCAGTGTCTCCAGGGGACAGGAAGGGCCCTGGGGCTCACCAGAAGCGACTAAGGGTCAGAATGGTTACCAGCTTCCCTCAGCCCATGTTGGGACAGGCAGGAAGCAGACTACCAGCTGCCAGGAACTAGTGCCTTCTTCCACCTTCGCAAAGGAAACCGAAAAGGGAAAAACACTGCAGACTGCACTCTGCCTTGTTTTTCATTTTCGTTATTGTTGTTGTCATTTTTTTTTTGTCTTGATACTGGGCCCTTGCACTGGGCTACATCTCCAGGGCTTGTTAAATTTTTTTTATTTTGAGACTGGGTCTCACTAAATTACTAAGCGGTCTGGGCGGGGCTTAAACTTGCACCCCTCCTGCCTCGGCTCCCAGGGCTCTGGACTGATGGGGGTGCACCGCCACTTCCAGCTCCCACTTGGCTCTTCTGTCCAGGGCGCAGGCGCACAGGGCTGGGGAGGGAGCTCTGCGCTTTGCGGCGCACCGGGGCAGGGTCCCAGGCAGCGGCAGGTACTCACCATGATGCCGGTGAGCAGGCAGACACCTTTCCCACAGTACGTGTGGGGCACCATGTCCCCGTACCCAATGGAGAGGAATGTGATGGAGATAAGCCACATGGCACCCAGAAAGTTACTGGTTACGTCCTGCTGGTCGTGGTACCTGCCAAGGGAAGACAAGAGTTAGCCAGGCCAGCTGCTCCACTCTGGGAGAGGCTGCAGACAAACCCAACATGGGGACGAAATGACGGAGTTCGCTGAGGAGGACACGGCAGGAAGGCAGCACACGGAGCTAGCTTCCCTCCTGCCCTTTGCCCTTCCGCCCTTCCTTGCTTTCCTTCACTCTTTCCTTTCTTCCTTCTGTTATATCTGTCTTTCTTTTTATAGTACTGGGGATTGAACCCAAGGCTTTCATCCTGAGATGCCCCCCTCGCCTTTTATTTTGAGACAAATAAGTCAATGAATTCTCCAGGCTGAGCTTGAACTTGCAATCCTCCTGCTTCAGCCTCGCCAGTGCTGGGATTGCAAGTGTGCACCATCACACCTGGCTCACACGCAGGTTTCTTTAGAGGATTGAAGGTGACAAAGCCTGTGCCAATCCAGGACCTGCCTGCAGCTCCCCATCATGCCAGGCAAGAGCCACAAGCTGGGTCCCAGAGGGACAAAGTGGTGCCGTGATTTGCCCGTATCATAGACATCATTTCAGCGTTGGTAGGACAGCTTTGGATGCAATCATTCAGTCATGAAATTTAAATTCGCCCTTCAAAGCCAAAAGTGTAAATGTATATGGAGATGATGAATCTGAAATCTCAGGCTCCTCAACAGGGAGACTCAAAAAAAAAAGGAAAATAACAGAACACATCTAAGCAAGTTAATGGACCCGAGCCGGCCCCTCCCCTGGGTCTGGGGGGAGGCGGAGTGGCTGAGAGCTGACTCGGCACTATCCAGAGGGGACTCCAGAAGCTATGGAGAGAGGCCTGGTGTCCTCTCCAGAGCTGGACGGGGGCTGCGGCGGCCCTCACCTGGCAGGGATCAGTGAGAGTCGCGTCGCTCCGCCTCAACCCCCTTGCTCACCTTTTCTGACTTCGGGGTTAACCCAGGAAGAGGGGTGCCAGGGATGCAGACACCTGCGGCGAGCGGGCAGATAGGGCGCCTGGCGCCAGAGGGGGACGGCAATGAGCTCGACCCCAGCTACAAGGATGCCCGAGGTTCAGATGCCACCAGCGTGACGATGTGAACAGGAACAACTGTCCATGAAGAGGCCATGAGGGCAGCTCCTCTCGGGAGTAGGATCAAGGCCCCTAACTGTGTGTGCACGTGTGCATATGTATGTGTGTATTTGTTTTTGTTAAATTACCCAGATGGGCCTCCAACCCATTATCATTGAACCACTGCCTCCCCAGTAGCTGGGGTTGTCACAGATGTGTGACACTGTGCTTGGTTTACAGCCCTTTCTATTGCAATAAGCTCTTTTATTAGTGTGACAGTGATGGGGGAGGGGATACTGGTACACGCAGATAACAAATCTGGGTCATTTTTTACCTTTTTACCCCACTCTTTACCCCCTCTTCCCTCTGAGCCTGTTCCCACTCTGAAACTCTGCCTGTTTCCTACCTTCTCTCTTTTTATTCATTTATTTATATTTTAGATTTCACATATAAAAGAAATTGTGCAATATTTAACTTCTGAGCCTTGGGTTTCATTTAGCATTGAGTTCCATCTATGTTCCTGCAAAGACATGATTTCTTTCTTATTTATGGCTGAATAATACTCCATGGTGTATAAATACATTTTCTTTATGCATTTATCTGGTGAGAAGCATCCAGGCTGTTCCCAGAGCTTAGCTATTGTGAATTTCACTGCTTCAAACATGCATATGTATCTATCACTGGAGCAGATGGCCTTTGATTCTTTTGGGAATATACCCAGGAGAGGTATAGCCAGTCTAATGAAATCGCTATTTGTAGAATTTTGCGGAAACTCCATACTGATTTCCATCGCGGTTTACCAGACATTCCCACAGACAATAAGAAAATGTTCCTTTCTTCCCTCACCTTCACCAGCATTTGCAATGAACTCGTTCTCGTTAGTATGTGTTTGCAGTACACTTATTTCACTTAACTCTATGGTCTCAAGCTGAGACCATACATTTTCCTATAAATGACTCAAGTTTATCCTTCTTTACGGCAGAGAAGCACTCTGTTGTAAATACCACGGTTCCAACAGTGTAAAAGGGTTCCTTTGCCCCTACACCCTCTGCAGTATTTGTTGTTGTTTGATTTCTTGATGATGGCCATTTTTTCCGGAGTAAGATGGAATCTCAGTATTGTTTTAATTTTCACTGGCCAGCAACGCTGAGCATTTCTTTATGGACCTTTGCAAAAAGGTTTCCTGTGGCTGCCTGCGTTGTTTGCCCTCCGCTAGAGGGCACCACTTTGGAAGCTCCTGCTGGCACCTCATCCTGCACTTCCAACCTGCAGATCTGTGAAAAATAAACTTCTGTTCTCTATAAGCTCCTTAGCAGCATCCTGAGACAGCATCCCCAGCAGTGAGGTGGGGTGGCAGGGCTGGAAAGAGCAGAGAGCAGTTCAGGACTTTCCTCTGCAGAATGTGGTTCCCCGGAGGTGACATGAGCTCACACATGTGGCATACTTGGAACGGGCCTGGCATTCAGGCCCTCAGTAAGTACTGGCTACTCTCATTAGTGTCCCTGTGCCCCTCGGGGTACTGCTCTCCTTCTTTGTCCCCAGGGTACACAGTCAGGGACAGCTACAGGGTGTGTATTTGGAGATGGGTCTGGGGGGAAAGGAGATGGGAGTCATTTACACTAGGAAACAACGGGAACACCACATGATGGATCCTATTTACCAGGTGCTGGCTGTGCGGCTGACATTTTGATTCTCACCATGTCCTTTAAAGTATCCCATAGGAAGTCCAGAGACGTTGAATGACTTTCCCAAGGACACACAGGAAGCAGCCAAAGCAATGTCTAGGCTCCTTTCACGGCTCCACTGGCATCAGAAAAGCAGGAGTGACTGACATGTATGTTAGGGAAAGATGGGCAAGTTTTAGGGAGAAAAATTGTTATGATTCAATCTCAAAAGCCCTCCAAAAGGCTCGAGTATTCAGAGGCCCGGCCTCAGGCAGGTGATTGGGATTATGGGTCTCTAACCTCATGGATAAGTTCCTCTTCCGTGGATAAGTGCTTGGCCGAACCTGCTGTTGAGGTAGGCCTGGTTGGAAGCAGTTGCTGGGGCTGTGGCGACCATGGTTGTTTCGGTCCCTGCCCCGTCCTCCTCCTGGCCTTTCCTCCCCTTCCTGTTTCCTGGCTGCTGTGGTTGAGACACTTTCCTCTGCCATGCTTTCTGCCTTGGCGCTGGCCAACCATGGACTGAACACTCTGAAACTGTGACCCAAAATAAGACGTTTCTCCTTTAAGGTGACCATGTCAGGTACTTGGTTCTAGTGACGAAAAGCTAATGCAGGGGACAATTGGGTTCCAGTAATAGGCAACGAGATGGCTTTGGAGACTGATGAGTGCCAATGTTGGGGGGCCTGGAATTCTGGAATTCTTAGAAGTTTGACTTTAGTCCTAGAGACCTTGGAAATCATTCTAGGTTCCTCTGCAGAGGAATGAGAAGGTGGCATCGCTCATGGGGAAGGATCGTTTGTTTGCAGGTAGAAAGGTGACCCGCAGAAACATAAAGGCAGGAAGGAGGCAGGCAGTGGCTGACACCACCCAAGCCTAGCCTTCCTCACCCATGGGTCACCCAGCCCCATGAGCACCCCTGACCAACAACAAGAAGGGGGGGGTCTTCTTTTTGTCATTGTCTTCAGTCTTCAGGGGTGCCTGGTACATGTGGGGACAGCTAAAAGGGCAGCCACCCCCTCCCAAAGTGTGGATTTATCTGCTCTCTCCTCCCTGCTCTACCCAGCAGGCCTCATTTTCCCTCTGACTGTCCTTGAGAAGTGTGGGCTGGGGTACCCAACTCTGACCCCGGCACTGAGCTGGCCCCGGCCCCAGCCCTGTGCATCAGCCCCACCCCAGTTCTAGAGTGGCCTTGGACAGGCCACTGCCCACCCATCCTGCTCGCCTGCCCTGTCAGTCCTTCGGGCTGTGTGGTCCCTGCTCCTGAATGTCAGGGGCATGCTGACCGGCCCTGGCTTTCAGGCTCTGCACTGGAGAATTGGGCTTTGGCGTCTGTGACTCAGGAAGAATTAGTGTGAATGCAGACACAGGTGGGAGAAGACCCGGGGGAAGCCCATGCCACAAGCCTGCAGTGCATGAACAAACTCCGAGTCAAATGCTGGGTCACTGACACATAGGACTACCTCCTGCAGAACTGCGTCTTGGCACAGGCCCTAAGGGGGGCTTGCCTGGGTTCCAGTTCCAGCTCTACAACGAGCAGTCCCACGGCCTTGGATAAGTGACTTCACTTCTCTGTCACTCAGTTTCCTTGTCTGCTAACAGGAAAATTATGTGAAAAAAGCAACAGAAACATGGTGCTTGGCCCAGAGGAGACACATAGGCAGATCGGTGCTGGGTACTGGTGTTGAGGGGTGCTATCAGCTGTCTGAGAAATATGGGCGGGGTGGGGCCCACGTAGATAAGGGCAGTTTAGAGGCTCCTCGGGGTGGCAGGTTTTCATGAAGTCCTAAAGTTCAGGCTGCAGAACTTTGGTGGGAGGGTAGCCAGTGATGGGAATGGAACCCAGAACCTTTGCACTGAGCTACATGCATAACCCTTTTTTGTTGTTGTTGTTGTTGAAACATGACTTACTGAGGTAAGTCTACACTGCCCAGGCTGAAACTGAAATTATAAACTTCCTGCTTCAGCCTCCTGAGTTGCTTGGATTATAGGTATATACCACTACAGGTGGCAGAACTATTTGATTAAAGGATAAAGGGGATCTACAGTCAGGTCACTGGCAAAGGAAGGGCAGGAGACACTTAGTATCTGAGAATTATTCTTATAGTAGCTACACACAAGACTGATTAAAGAGGTCAAGACGCAGACAGGGAGAACCGCTAGAGGGCTTGTAGCTGCCCAGGGCCACACAGCAGAGTGCACTGGATGCCAAACCAGGAAGTCTGGATTTCATTTGTAGCCTGTCTTCACGTATATTATTGGCCTGCTGTGCACATAGGTCTTTTTCTTGGAAAACTCTGCATCTTAAACTAGTGTTCCCTGGTTGCTTGGCTGTCCCTGGTCATGACCATCCTATGCTTCTGTGAGCAAACTCTGAGGCAGAGACCAGAGGCCAAAGTGGCAGCATATATATAAAGCAATGGATAATGTCTCTTTTCTTAAAGATGATGAATCTGCCACTTTTTTTTTTTGTAAATTTGCTTTATGTTTTTGAGGGTTTCTTTTTTCATTCACCATATAAACCCCAGTTGGTGCTATGTAAAGAGAGGAGAAGCAGGTCTTAAGAATGTCGTTCTGTCACCAGTTGTCAAACTTCAGTGGCCTCCCCTCTGGTGCGAGCTAGGAAGAGGCTGGGGTGAATCGGACATGCCCCCTGCCCTCCTGTGGTGTGAGGCATCACCATGGAGACAAGAGATGCAGCTCACCAACAGGAAATGATGACCAGAAAGCCAAGCTAGTGACTCAGGACTGTGGGAGTAGAGAGGGAGAAAACGTTTCCAAACCTATTCACAATTTTAGAGCGGTTTACACATGTCACAAATTCACGTACTAATCTCATGCTATTTTTTGCCATGGAGATTTTTTGGGGGTGGGGGAAATAGTTTCATATCTTTAAGGGCTGAGGAAGAAAAGATGTAGATTTTCTTTGAAGGCAAGAGTAATTATTAGGGGCTGGAGGTTTAGCTCAGTGGCACAAGTGCCTGCCTGGCAGGTGTGAGATCGTGAGTTCGATCCCTGGTACCAAAAAAAAAAAAGAACAATTATTATAGTCATTAATTTATCCTTCAGGAGGGTGGACCACAGTTACTTTTTTTTTTTTTTTGTACTGGGAATTGAACTCACGACTTCACGCTTGCAAGGCAGGCACTTATGCCACTGAGCTAAATCCCCAGCCTCATAGTTGCTTTTTAAAAAAATCTCTTTCTAACACTGGGAAAAAAATGAGAGAGATGAAAAATTGGATGATTAGGCAAAGATGATAGACTTAACATGCATCTCTATTTTTGCTCCCTCAAATTCCTTACAATTAAAAGTCTGTCATCTCCTACTTGTTAAAAGTAATCAAGCAACTAGGGATTCCCAGACATCTGAGGAAAGTCTCTAACATTAAAGACACAGACCAAATCAGTCAATTAAAACAAACAAAGAAAAAAAAACATTTTGGATTAAACACAGACCATTCACAGAAAACTCTTAAGGGAAATTCTATAATTAACGTCTTAGGAGAGATAAAATAAGAGCTGAACCCATCAGACAAGAATGGAGTGCTCCACAAAGGAAAGGCAGGAAAAGAGAATGAAAAGAAAACTACAGGATGAGAAAATCAGTCTACCCATTCAGATATTAAATTCCAGAAGGAACAACTGGGAGAAGGAAAAGGAAAAAGAAGAAAAGGAGGAGGAATTACTAAGGACAACTCTCAAGAACATCCCCAGAACTAAAGAGCACAGGTTTCCGAGCCCCGAGCACAGTAGATAAAGACAGACTTGGCCCAAGGCTGGTAAACATGGACTTTCCCAGACCGGAAGCAAGGGGAGGACCCCGCAGGCTATGGGAGGTGGGGAGATCGGGGAAAGTCAAATATAAATAGGAAATCTGAGTGACCTTGGACTTTGAAAGGATGGAACTAGAAGCTTGAAGGCCACAAAATAAAGCCTTCAAAACTCAAAAGGCAAATGATTTGCAAACCAGAACTCCAAAGAGGCCAGAATTCCCAGCCAGCCAAGGCATTAGTTAAGTCCCCGGGCAGAATGAAGACACTGTCAGGTGTTCAAGACTCTGGAAGACTCACCCCTCATACACTTCTGAGGAAGTCACAGCAGGGCGGGTCACCAAAGACAAGGAGTAAGCCCAGGGAAAGGAAGACAGGGGAAAGCAATTCAGTTTGACACAACAGGTTCAGGACCCTGGAGCAGGGGACCCTGGGAGGACATCTGTGCCCAGCAGTGGAGCACTTCCAGTCCAGAGCAAGCGAGAGAGCTATGGGAGCCATTCCAAGATGACAAAATTCACGAGGGGAAAAAACCACTGTTGCCTGAACTTCTGGGGTTTAGACAACCATCTGAGTTTGAGTTGAATTAGTGATAAATACATAGAAAGCTAAGCAAATGAACAAACATGATAATTTACATCTCCAAAAAAAATGAAGAGTTCTGTGGGAAAGGAAAAGTTATCATATTTTACTCAAGTATGAATAGAGTCAAATTAGTGTTGACTGAGTGATATAAACACAGATTACTGATTTAAGTCAAATTGGGATGTAATTATGATGGAAGGGTGGGGAGCAGAAAGAGTTGAAGAGAAGGAAGGAAACTGGTTTTTACCTCCCACTATGGAAACAGTGAATCGACAATGATGAACATCAAAGCAGCCACACAATCAACCTTTAGACATACAGAGATAAATGTAACATTCATTAGCAAAAGGGGCTAAGGTAGGTGCCTCTAAGGAAAACAGAATGGTTGGTCATGCAGAACACATGGAGATCTCTTGGAAGATACCAAACATAAAGTGTCTTGGTTACTTTTCTCCTGCTGTTGAGACAAAATAGGCCCAAAATGAAGGAAGGAAAGGTCTATTTAGCTTACAGTTTTTTGATGTTTCAGCCTATACTCAGTTGGCTCCAAGGCAGGATGGCACAGCTGAGGGGCAGCCATTCATGGCAGCCTCAAATGACAAAAGCAAAAAGGGCAAAAGGGCAAAATGAAGAAAAGCTCACCTTCCCCCCCTTGTATTGTTTGCCGGCTCCCCACCCCTGGGCGGGTGCAGCACTCACACAGCCAATCCCAGTGCCAGACAACAAACCAATTACAAACACTAGACTCAGCTGCCTCCATGACTGCATGAGGCGTGAGGGGCCATCCAGACAAACCATAACATAAAGCCAAACCAAAGAGAAAAAAATCCTAAAATTCCATGAAACATTTAACTTACAAAGCATAAAAAGAAAATACACATTAACAAACTCACCCTCCAACTCCAACATTTGCACCTACCTATGTGTGATCACCATTTGGAATCCCTCACTGCTCCATACATAATCATCAGCTGGGCTTCATATTTGTCGTCTCCTTTTATTTTCCTTACTCCTCTCCTCTCCTCTCCTCTCCTCTCCTCTCCTCTCCTCTCCTCTCTCCCCTCCCCTCCTTTTCCTTCTCTTCTCATTTTTCTTTTCTTTTTCCTTCCCTTTTCTTCCCTTCCCTCTTTCTTTTTCAGTACTGGGGATTGGAGCCAGTGCCTCGGCACTGAGCTACATCCCTAGTTATTTTTTTATTTATTTTATTTTATTTTATTTTTTAAACTAGAGACAGACCCTCTCTAAATTCTGAAGCTGCCCCAGCATGGCTCAGACTTACAGTCTTCCTGCCTCAGCCTCTCAGACAACTGGGGTTACCAGTGTGTGCCACTATACTAAGTTTTTTGTATGATTTTTAAAGAAATGTTTCCCTACCTGAGCTTATGAGGCTCTCCTAAATGTTTTAAAACATTGTCCTTCTCACTCATCTTTAATTCATCTGGAATTGACTGTATGTATGGTGTGAGTTAGGGGTTCAACTTCATTTTTTTAATCTGGATAGCAGATGGTCTCTGCTCCACTTCTCCCCGACTTTCTCTGTCTTAACGATCAAATGTGAAAGTGATATCACTCCTGGACCTTTATTCTGTACCATTGGCTTAGTCACCTATTCTTGAAGATGTACCCTGGTCCTAGTTGAAGCCTTTTATGGGTCACTTCCTGGACCTGACATGCAATAGGTGCTTAGCAAACACTTGAGGAATGGGTATGGCCTGCTCAGTGCTCTTCCTGGCCTCTTGTGAAAGTGGTGCTCACCTCCATAACTCAGGGAAGCATGCTGAATGGCTTCAGCTGTTCTGCTCAGCTGATAAACTTGAGTCAACGTGGTTACCAAATTCCTTGGGGTTACAGTCAGTTCTCACTACTAAGAAGAACTCAGCTTGAACATTAGCTTTGACCTGTTGCAGCAGTAGAGGACAGAAAATAAATCTAAGAAAGATGGCTGCTTCTTCCTTCTTTTCCAAAGGAGTCTGCATACATTTGTAAACTAGCTTTTTATGATAGTTCTCATGCGACTCTAAGTGACAGGATGGCTCCTGCCATTTGTCCTGGGCTGGTTGACTGCTGGAAATCCCAGAGCCAGGCCTTGCGCAGAACTCCATCCAAATGGGGTTCTCAGCCTCCACTTGCCGTCAGTCTCAGAGTCACATGTTCAGGGTGTGCACAGAGCCAGGGTCTGTTTTGGTGAAGTGTCCGATGAAGAGCCCAACCACAGAGACCTGCCATGAGCCCTGGGGGGCCTGTGACCCTGCTGGCCTCTCTCCCAGGGGCCCTCCCTTGGGGTAGTCCATGGTTTCCTTTCTTTGGTTCTTGTCACACCTGCCATTGTCCTCGGGTCAGGCCACTGTCCTCCTCTTGCTCCTCCTCTGTCCTCACCCTCCCTCCCATCTCCTCCTCCTCCTTCTCTTTCTTTTCTGTTCCTCCTGCTGCCTCCTCTCCCTCTTCTTCCTGCTCTTCCTTCTCACTCTTCTTTTTCCTCCTCTTCTTCCTCTTTTCTTCTTCCTCTTCTCCTTCTTCTTTTTCCGGCATTAGGTATTGAACCCAGAGCCTCTACATTGTGCTGCAACCCCAGCCCTTTGTTATTTTCTGAGGTTCCACTAAGTTGCCCAAGTTGGACTTGAATTTACAATCCCCCTGCCTCAGCTTCCCAGAGTGCTGGGATTACAGGCATGCATCGCTGCTCCCAGCTCTCACTGCTCCTAACTGGTAGGTCTAGATCTTTAACTCAAACCCCGTCCCAACCCACCCAGCCAAGGAACCGCGGTGACCCTGGGTTTCTGCGCCATCTAGTGGCTGTTCTCGTATTGTCATGCAGGAGACCATGAGGCAGCTGGGTACCGAGGTCACACACACACAGGCTCCAGGGCCGCAGCACCCAGTTGAATCCAGTCTTTCAATAGTGTCTGCATGACCATATGCTCAGTTTTCCCAACCATAAAGGGATAATTGTTGTGCCAACTCATAGTTACTGTGAGGATTTAGATGAGCTGATGCATCTAGAGCAATCAGAACCAGTGCCTGGCACGTAGGTGAACTAAAGGGATGCTGACCTTGTGCAGTTACCACCTTGGTGAATGAGTTTAGCCTTAGCAGAGGAGGGAGGATGTAGGATCTGGAGCCCAGAGGCTGCTTTCAACCCCGATGACTCGGTGACCTTGAGTACATCATGTCACGGTCTTGTGTGCAGGGAAGCAGACATGGTGAGCTCCGCCCTGCCTGTCTCACACGGTCATGGGCAGGAGCAAATGTAGAAAGGTTTGTCAGCCTCCAGTGCACAAAGTGATGGAGGCGTGTGGCTGCCTTGCAGAGAGCCTCTCACCCAGGGCTCTGTCCTAGTGTCAAGGGCAGCCACACGGGATATGGAAGGGAAGAGCCGGCAGACTCTCCCTGTCATCTTCCTTGCCCCACTGTTCTCCTGGATGGGCCTCTGTCCCCTCCCTGTCTCCATCAAATCCTGCTGGCTCTACTGTCTACTGTCCAGAATCTGGCTAATTTTTGTGCCTGCCTGCTCCCCCATCCACCCTTGTCCCCAAACACAGGCTGCTGCAGTAGGTCAAGCCTATGTAATCCATGCCTCCACCTTAGCCCTACCCCCAGCTCAGTACCCCTTCAGCAGCCAGAGTGGGCCTCCCACAGAGTAAGAGAAACAGGCCTGTGTCCCCTAGAACAAAAGCCAAAGCCTCTCGGACTTCAAGACCTAAAGACAGGAACCTAAAGGCCCCCCCCCTCCACACCCTCTTTCATGATCTGGAACTCTCTAGCCTGGCTTGCCCCACCTAGAGCTGTCCTACCCCTGCCTCCTGCAAACCGTGGAGGACTTGGGTCATGCATCAGCTCACAGGGAGGACCCCTACCACTCCATCCACAGCTGACCCCCGCACCCCAACTCCCTGTTCTGAGTTTGTCTCCTCCGACGGATCACTGCCCGACATATCATGAGTATCTGGCTTACTTTGTGGTGATTAGAATATAAGCTGCATGAAGAAAAGGACTTTTCCTGGTTTTCTTACTGCTCAATACAGATTTGTCAAGCAGGGAAGGAAAGGGCTGCCTGAAAGTCACCTTTGCGTTGGTGTCATAGGCCCTAGGACAAGAGCTGTCTGCTTCACTTTATCGCAGAGCACTGAGAGCTCAGGAGACCAAGCTCACTCACTGCAAGGAAGTGAAGAGACCAGGACTCCGATCGAGCTCTTTTCAGACACCCGAAACAGCAGCTACGGTGAGCAGGGCACAGGTGGGGCATGGAGGCTGCATCCACACCGAGGCAGGGCCCGCTGTGGTTGGACAAGGCCCTGCTCAAACCCGCCAGTAGGACAGTGGCATTTGCCAGCCTGCCTCTCCCTCTGCCCCTGCCTCTGTCCAGGTGCCCAGCACAATCAACTCCTAATTATCAAAGGCCCTGCAGGTTACAGCATATGATTCTAGCTCTGTGGAGAAGATGGGGTGAAATCACCATTCTTCAGGGCATTATGAGCCTTGCCTAGGAGCATTTGAGAAATTTGAGGTGTGCAAAAGAACATCACTGAAATTCAAAGTCAGCTGAGGGATAAACGGCCCAGGGCGATTTCAAGGTTGTTACCTCTGATTCCAGCTAAGGCTGAATTCATATCAAGGCAAAAAATGCTTTTTAAATAAACAATTTCCCTTATAAACACTTTAAAATGTGACCCAAAAGCTGTTGGGGACTCAGGGATGACCACACACACAGTCGCCCTCTCGGTCCCTCTCCCTTCATACACGCTGTCCGATTTTTCTCAAGTTGGCTTTGAGTTTAGGAAGATAAGGGCTGTCCCCTTCGACCAGGCAACTGAAGCTAATAGCTCTGGGTCTTTCCAAGGCAAGTCTAGATCCAGTCTTTTATTTCCAGCCGCAGGAGCGAGCAGCAGGGGGGCAAGGCCTTGGGCTGGCTTCGACAGGTGCCCAAGGCAGAGCTGGCAGAGCTGGCAGAGCACAGCCCTCCAGCACACAGCCTCAGCGGGAAACGAACAGACACAGTTTGTCCCCTGTGCACTTGCGGCTGGCCTGGTGGGGCTTTTCTGGCAGAGGTGGGGGCATCTCCACCCCCCTGAGCAGTTTTCTGTGCAGACCTCTGGCTGCCTACGGGAGAGTTCAGGTGTCTGGCTGGTGTCCTATCTGGATGCCGCCTCTCGGCCCGCGGACCACGGTGGGAGACGTCTGAACGCTAACACCTGCTGGTCTCAGGCTATATCTCACGCTCCTCATTTTGCTCCATCGTCGGAGGGGAGCCAGCTGCCGTCCCTCCACTGTCGGTTCTCTTCCAGGGGGAGCACTGTCCATCTCTTTGGATGGTTATTAAATTAAAAACCAGATGGCTCTGCTGGCAAGCCCTTCTGAGTCAGTTTCTCAATTTGCAATGTTTTCTTTCTTCTTATTAAAAAATATTTCCATGTTTCCTGATTTGGAAATGTTTAATAAAATGCATGAAAATGGAGAAAAACAATATGTTTGGAAGAAGCACTTTCCCATGGGAAGCGTGTCTTCCCCGTGTTAGGAGGTAGTGGGGTAGATAGGCCTGGCGGGGCCAGCCCTGCCACCTGGGAGCCATGCGGCCTCTGCGGCCCGTGCCTTGGGCTGCCCCGATATGGACCAAGGTGTCTCAGCTTTCACAGGATGGTGCAGGTGACTGCCTGAGATAGCAGGGCTTAGTCAGTGAGTTCACCAGTCAGCATTAGGAAACATGGTGTCTGCTCCGTGACACTCACAGTCCGGTGAAGGTGGTAGACACCAAGTAATACCAACAGTGCTGCCAGGGTGATCTGGAGACCCAGCCTTCCCAGGGAGCCCCCGGGTTGAGTGGACTGATGCTGAGGAGCAGGCAGGGCAGGGTGGACAGGGTGGGGAAGGACAGGCAGGGGGGAGGCTCTCTCCAAGTCGCCTGCCCTGGACTTCAATGCACAGAGCCCCGCTCGCCCCAGCACCCCCCTCTTGTTTCCTCTTCCGCCTCTTCTCCTTCTCTTGCCGTTGCCTCTCTCTGTCCTTTCTTTGCTCTCTCGCTTCTCTCTTTCCCTACTCGGAAGCATGGTCCCGCTCTGGCCTCTCCCTTTGCTCAGTCTCCTTCCTTCCCGTTCTCTCCTGTGAGACTTGAAGCGGGAGCTCCTTCAGGATGTGAGTCTTCCTTTGCTTCACGATGGTCTTGCTCAAGCCTCCTGGACCACCAGATGCAGGTAGCAAAAAGTGACACGAGGCTCCGGGGAGTCACATGGCCTCAGAGTCATGGGAGGGCAGTCGCAGGAGGAGAAGGAAGGTACATGGATCTGCCAGTATGGGGTGTCTCTGGGGGGAAGGCAGGTAAATTAGGTACAAGTGACCCCCAATTCTGCTTGCCCCCTGCCCTTCCTGCTGCCCAGGTCCCCTCCCCACTGCGCTGGTCCCCTCCCTAGCCGAAGCAGCCTCTGTCCTCCCACCGTCTCCTCCAACTCCTCTCCTTGTCTTAGGGTCACCCTGTATCCCCTCAGCCACACCGCAGCCAGGGCACAGAGCCCCCCTGCTCCAAATCCAACAGTGGCTCCCACCACCTACACCACGGGGAGGGGTGCAGGCTGCCCCCAGCCTCCTCTGCGGAAGGACACATCAGGGTACACAAGGGCCCTCGCTGGGCCAGACAGCAGTGGAGGACCGATACTCGTTACTCTCTTGTGCTACGGTTTTCCAAGGCTATCTTTGTTGAGCTGTGATTTGATTTCACGGGGAAAGGAAGCCTGGGACTCCAGCCAGCCCAGCAGAAATGATTTATAATCCAGGGCACACAAATAGCCAAAGCCACGTATCTGAAGAGCATCTCCCCTGCATCTCCAGAATAAAAGATGCAAGGACACAAGGTTGGGAACTGCTGGCTTTGCCAGAGGAGCCTCAGCCGGAATCCCTGACTACCTACCTCTCGGGTCTGAAGGGCAGGTGCGGCCTCTTGCTGCCAACCCCGTCAGCAGCTGCTTGGCTTCTCTCCCTCCTTGCATCCCTCCTCTGAGCTGTTCCTCTGTCCCTCTGCCTGGAATTCCCGTGGCCTAGAAGTCACCTCCCACCTCCCAGTATCAAGGGCCTCCATGAGCTCCTGCTCCTCCTCCCGGGTCTCTTCTCACCAAGGCTCTCGTCCCACTCACCTGTAGGACCTCTGCTTTCTGTTTAAAGCCACCCGGGTCCCTCCGTTTCTCCGTTTCTGTCTTTGGTTTGCATTCAGCTGCACCACCCAGGACCTGGGTCTACTGCCAGGACCAGCAACTTCTGCCCTTTGGCTGAGCCTTTCTGACATCCGCCATCAGTCACAGAGTGTGACTCGGAAGCTACAGGGCTCTGTGCGGCTTAACTTTATAGACAGAGACAAGAATAAGGGCAGCTGGGATTCTTACAAAGCATTTCCTCAGAGGCCTCAGAACGATCTATTTTTCATCTCCTCTTATTTTTAGGACTCTCTCTGTGAGGTGAATAAGGACTGGGGATTAATTAGCCTTACTCCAACCTGAGATGGCCACCACCCTCTTGGGCCATGTGGGCCCTACTGTACAGGCACTATCTGATTTAATTCTCACAGAAGCAAGATTCAGACTTGTCATTTCCCATCTTCCTGAGACAGAAAGACAGGTTCCACCAGACTTGGGCACTTGCACGAAATAAAAACTCTTCTGAGTGGCAGAGCTGAGGGTGAACTTGGGTTTGCTTCAGTACACAGCCTTGTGTGTCCTCTGGGAAGCAGAGTAGGATGAAGAGATTTCTGGGGGTTCCCCTTCCTCAATTATCTGAGCCTGGATCTGTATAATGAGCCTCACTTCATAGGGGAGTCAGCCAGAGCCCCGGCTGCCCTGTTCGGTAGTGCGTGTTGTGCACTGTGCAGCTCCAGGGGACCCATTCACAGGCTTCAATGTGAACGGCATCCCAGGCAGGGAAGTGCTGCGCAGGCAACGGTCCCGGCGAGGCCCCCAGAGGAAAGGAGGGTGTCTTTCTCCTCAGCTCTCTTCCAAAGAGAATGAAAAGTAGGCAGCTCACCAGGGAAGTAAACGTTCTAGAGGACACGAAGTAGGTGCTCACCTGGACGGGCTGAGTGGGAAGGAGGTAGGGACCAGCCTGTGACCAAGCACACAGAACACAGAGGCAGGATGGGGACGTGGCCTGGGGCGGAGTGTTCCTGTTTCTGTCTCCAGGATCAGCGGGGCTCCCAGGGCAGATCAGGGAGCTCTGGCCAGTAGCTTCCCCACACTGAGAAGAAGAGTGCTGAGGAGAGCCGGCGTGGGGGGCCAGGCAGAAGAATTCCAACTTGGCAGAGGCGGCAAAGCAGCTCCCACAGAAAGCGGGAGGCCAGAGCTGAGGCTCCTGGACAGGGGGTCTGCTCAAGCACCAGGGGCCTGGGGTCAGGGCTGGGCCTGGGAAAGGCTTCCCAAACTCGGGCAGCCAGCACAGGAAGCGCAGTGTCCTTTTCCCATGGGCCTGGCATCCAGAAAGGTATGTTTCCCTGTCTTCCAGGAGTGGCCAAGTAAAGGGGACCAGGTCTGGAGGGAGCTGGTTCCTATGAGCTGGTCTAGGCCCACCTGTACCACCGCCACGTTATTAGAGCTTGGTTGGCAGCATGAAGAGGAAAGTTCTAGAATATACCCAAAATAATGCTAATATTGAAGCTCAGTGCTCTGCGGAGAAAGGCACAGAGACAGGCAGTTACCCACCCCACTTGCCCTTGAGAGGGGGCTCGTCTAAAGCCTCGGCACCAGAGCGCCCGGGGTGGCTGCTGCGGGGCTCCCTGGCCGTGTTGCTCATCTCCTGGGCCCCAGCAGCAGAAGGAAGGGGAAGGCTGGGCATAGGCTGCCCTTGGAATCGAAATTCCTTTTTCCTGCCTCTTAAACTGAGAGGTTCTTGCTGGAGGAAAAGAAGGAACAAGACAAAGAGGAGGCGACCGTGTGCAGGCCAGAAGGGGCAAGACGACGATTCTTTTGCACCGTCTTGCAGCACCAAGTTAAGCCTCCACGTTCTCACTGAGACTGAGGGCTCGTGAGCACCAGAGTCCTCCCAGCTGGGGGCCTCAGAGAACTGACTGCCTCCTACCTGCTGCCCACGCAGGGTGGGAAGCTGGGGCGATGGCCCCTGTGGCCTGAAGAGACCACGTTTGAAAAGACACAGATTCCTGGGAGGTTTGCCCTGTATTAGTCTAGCGGTGGTGACTTGTGTCACCAGGAGTGTGGCAGTGGCTCTAGCAGTGGGTCTCCTCAGGGGTCTCAGTCTGGCTGCTCTCAGGGCCCTGCCACTGCCAGAGAAGAACCACGGACAAATGGACACAGCCTGGATGCCCTGTGTCAGCAGCTGTGTCTCCCAAGCCCTATGCCAATTCAGGTCAGGCATGGAGCTCACAAGGGGACAACTGGGTCCCAAATACAGGGTGCTTCTCAGCTGTGCTGCCCCCTTCTGCCCCAAGGGTACCTGTCACTGCGCCATCCAGGAGGAAGAGTGTCCGGCTCACTGAGGGACGCTGGACAGGCTGCTTCCCTTCTCTGGCCCTTGGCTCCCTCCTCTACAAATGCGAGGATTTGCCTAAATAAACTCCGGAGCCCTTGCTAGCTGAGCTCCGTGTTCTTTGGATCACATTCTGTCCCCTTCCCTGACTCAGTGGAACTTGTGGCTAGGCTGACTGCACAGGCAGAGCCAGGATCTTCCCAGACAGGAGGCCTGGCCATCACACGGAGTAAGTAAAGGCCAGGGCTCAGCCCAGGGGTGACCCTGGCAGCTGCAGGTGTCTCCCGGTGTCACAGAGTCTCTGATGGTTCCAGCCCAGGACTTTTGACCACTGGATACCTGAATCCCTGAGACAGGGCAGGACAGGGAGAGTCAGTGCCAGGACCACTGTGGAAGAGCCAGAACGGCCTCATGAGTCACCATGGAAGTCAGTCTCTCCGTCAGTCTGTCCCTCTCTCCTTCTGCCTCCCCATGGCTCATGGATGCTTTGACCCCAATGTCCTGGCTCTGGTTTAGAGGAAGCAGCCACTGAAGGTGCTTGTGACATGTTGCCAGGCAACAAAATGCTGCCTGAAAAAAAAAAAAATAACAACCCACCTCTGACTCTTCCTAGGGCTAGAAACTGGCAGATGAGCGAAGCCAGGCGAGAGCAAGGAGGGGCGGGGGGAGGGGACTTCGGAGTTGAGCAACCACAGGACACACAGCAACGGTGACAGTTGTGCAGGGTGCCAGCCAGAGAGCCAGCAGATGGGAAGAAAGAGCCAACTTGCCGAGATGAGAGAGACAGACGGGAGGTGGGGAATCGTCTGGGCGGCAGGTCTGGGAAGGTTTGTTTTCTGTCAGATGTGTCATGATTAGAGATGAGGCAGCAGTGGTGACAACTGGGACGACTCCTTAGGTAGACATTCATCTGCCGTTGGCTCCTGTTTTCACCTGGCGGGTGATTCTTATTACATACCCCTCAGGCCACGGCACGATTCCCCAGACTTTCTAGGAAGCACGATCACCCTCTAACACAGAGAGACCTCCACTGCCATTTCAATCTGCGCGTGCTGACGCTGGGCATTGGCTCGAGTGTCCCAGGCGCTGGGATCTGTGGGCATTGAGCAGATCAAGGGAGGAGAGAAGGTACGGAGAGCGGAACAAGAGACCAAGGATGCGCTGGCTGGCTGGTCACGCCTGGCTGTCCACTGTGCTTCAGTAGAAGGACGTGGAGCAGGAGCCCTGGGCCTTCATGATAGCCTGCCTCACTTACTCCCAGAACCTCTGAAATGGGAAGATTCCTCCACCCCGGTCTTTTCACAGAACACCCTTTGTTTTTCCAAAAATAATCCCAGCCTCCCAGCGAGGCTGCACTGTGGTGACCTTCTGGACAGACTCGCCACCTGCTGTGACATGTAGCCTCACACCCGCTGGGGGTGGGTACCCATGGCTCCTAGCCTTGGTTTTTCCTTCTATGAAATGGAAATAATGCCACAAGAGATAATTGTGAGACTATCGCCAGGACTTAGCGCTTGCTGGCTCTTTGTTCTCCTCTGCTTGAACTCAACCTTAACTAGACCTCTAGGCTCCTCGCCTGTCTCAGCTGTCCTCCTTGGCGTGGTATGCTTTGGCCACTGACAGGCTAGCAGTCTCTGGAGGGTATGGTCTAATTTCGGAAATCATGAAAAGCCTTAAGACACATTTCTTCCCCAAATAAAATCCATCATTTAAATTATAAACAAGACCAAAACAAATTAAGAATGTTGGTAATGAAGTGGAAACAATTTCATGTGTTAACTTTGACAAAATAATTATAAAGCCACTATATTCACACTTGCTTAACTCCGTAAGTTTGACAACACAGATTTTACTGTATTAAATTTAGCACGTTTGCTCAGAAAGTCTCACTAGTCACAAAACCCCTCTTCTTCTCCCCAAAAACTGACACAGTGACATTCAAGAACCATGGCTGTTTCTGCCTGTTCCTACTAATAGAAATGCGTTCCCATTAAAAAAAAATCACTGTTTCTATCACAGCAATCACTTTTTTCTGAAAGACCAGACAGTGTTCTCAAAAGAACTAGAAAATGACCATGTAGCCCAAACTGAAAGAAAAATTTACTCTGTACATTATGTTTTTTTCTCCATTTTTCCCAACACAGTCTCTATCTGTAACAAAACCCTTCAATTTAACGAATGCAGATACCTCTGTGCCCACTGCTGATCAGTTCCGGGAGGTGCAGCAAGTACCGAGGAGGGTGAGACAGATCGTTCGGGCTGGAAAGGGTATCTCAGCACCAGGCAGCGCAGAGTCCTAGCTTGAGTCTCAAACACCAAACAAACCACACGTATAAAACAACATATTTGCATCACGATTTGCTGAGAATCACAGGGCATGGTGGCACACGTCCTAGCACTTGGGATCTGAGGCCAGCCTGGGTCCCACAGTGAGTTCAAGGTCAGCTTGAACCATGTAGTGAGACCCTGTTTCAAAAAGCCAAAAACCAAACCAACCAACAAAAAAATTCATCAGGTATCCAATTTGGTGAGTTTCAAAGCATTGAGTACCAAGGTCTAACTGCTCCCCTGGAGGTCTGCAATAGGACTCAGGTTCCCTGCACAGCAGGGGTGAGGACAAATCCCCGAGCCCCACTGAGTTACCCACCATGTCCCCATTCATGAATGATGGCTCCGTGCAAGCCAACAGGAAACATGGAAGCATGTGGGCCTGGGTTTTCTGTGACTCCTGTTGGTTGAACCTCAGGTCCACCTAGATCTCCTGGTTACCGACCAGGAGAAACAGGACCAGCACGGGTGATGAGGTAATGACTCGAGGAGGGCCCCACAGCTGGCCAAGGCCGTGGGCCCAGGTTTTCCGACTCAGACGCCACACCTTCCCATTCCGAGAGCATAAAACCGCACATGTAGAAATGTGAGGTGTGATCCCAGTCACTACAAATGCTGCCAGAATAGTGTGCGTTGGCAGGGTTTGAACGGTGGAGGCTGACGACCCTAAGTAAAGGGACACAGGCTTGTCTAGAAGGATCAGCTGGAGCAATTTGTGACGATAACCAGAAGAGCATCGCAACTGAAGGCCAGAAAAGCTACTTCTACGGTCCAAGTAGGATGGCAGGGCTCCGTGGCGGGGAGAGAGCGATTCGGGAGACAATACAGAATAAGAACTGCAGAGCTCGATACTTGAATAGGGTGTGGAGCATGAGGCTAGTGAATGATTTGAGCAATGATTGTAACCCAAGAACCCTTCTTGTTTTCTTTCTTAGTGACAGAACACAGGAGTGAGCATTGGTTATCATTTATTAAAACTACATTTCTCCAGCGATATGAATGACTAAGGAGTATGAATGGAAGTCATGTGTATTACTTCCAGGAAATTTTTTTTTTTTAAGGTAGAGGGTGGTTTAAGACGGGGTTTAACTGTGCAGTCCAGGCTGGCCTTGAATGCTCAGTGATCCTCCTGCCTCAGCCTTCCAGGTATTGGAATTATACGCATGAGCCACCACACCTGGCTCCTTAATGACAGAGAACATTTACCTTGTCCAGCTGGCTGGAGGGCAAATAGATGACTGGAGCTCCAGCAGCCTTTTTGAACTATGAAGAAAAAACCATGTATCAAGGATATTAGGGTAAGGAGAAATGAGCTTGTGGCCTTGACACCACTGGGTGCTAAACCTGCTTTTCCAGGTTTTTTTTTTTTTTTTTTTTTTTGCTTGAGAAAGAAATGTTTATTTTCTTTTCTTTTTTGTGCCAGGGATCGAACTCATGACCTTGTGCTTGCCAGGCAGGCACTTATGCCACTGAGCTAAATCCCTGGCAATAAATGTTCTGATGGCGATTTTTTCTTTCTTTTTCTTTTTCTTTTTCTTTTTCGGTACTGGGAATTGAACTCACAATCTTGCACTTGCCAGAGAGGCGCTGTACCACCAAGCTATATCCCTGGCCCCCTACTCTATTTTCTTTAAACTATTGTTATTTTGAGTTTCCTGTTTCTTGCAGCAAAAAAAACTAATACTAACTGATAAAGTTTCTGAGAAAAAGAAGACAGAAATAAAGAAGTGGAGGGAGAATTATTTAGGGGCAACATGATGAATTCATCATATGTCTGTAAAAAGACACATGTAAAATTTTTGGCCTGTTACAAGGATGTATTCAAGAACCCCACACTGCCTCTTCTAAGTCACTTCCGTCCTTTGCTGGCCTGCTACAAGGGCCTCCTTTGTCCTCCTAATACTTTTTTGTCTCCAAGGGTGAGCCCATGTAGGCTCCAGATGAACCAGACGGCAGTCCTCCCCTGTCCAAAGCTCTCTGCAGCACGCCCAGCTTGAACACTCGGGCTCTGCTCTCGGTTCCCGGCCCCTCCTGTGGCTCAGCCCTGCCACACTCGCGGGCCCAGCCATCCCACTCTCTTCCCAGGGATCCCACCTGCCCAGCTCCTGGCAGTACAGCTCTTCACACACCGGCACCTTCCTCTTGGAAAATCCATCTTCAGGTCTGTGAATGGCTTATTTCTCCTTTTCTGGAGACCGGAAGACATTGCTTTTACCAGCAGGAAAACCAAGATAGAGGAAAAAAGGGTCCCAAGGCAGCCCCTGGCCCTTGCTAAGGCAGAACCCTGCCTTCCCACCTGGCTGACCACCCCTATGGATCTGACTCCTGGTTGGAGCTCCTGACCAGCAGTGGCCACACGGGGCAGGGTAACGGTTGCTTCCTGCAGGACTGGGCTACCAGGGCCTTCGGGGCTGGGTTAGGGAAGAATCAACAAGAGAGTGTGGGGCTGTAGAGCAGGGTGGTCAAGAGGGCTGGCTGCACCTTACGAGCGGAACCTGGCCCTCACTCGCCCATTCCCAGAATGCCCGGGAGCCCTGGCCTTTATGGACCACTCTCAAGCTACTGAGGGAAATGAGAGGCCCCCTAACACTTGGACCCTGGGCACAACCTGGGCTTCCCCCTAGCGGGAGCTAGATGACCAGGAAGATGGAGTCTGACCAGTGAGCCCTTTGAGGGATCTAGTTAGGACAAAACTGTCTTCAAGCACTTAGGAGCCTTCATTGCAAAAGGAAAAGAAGGTCGCTCGCCACGTGGTAAATGCTATGCTGGTACCAAGGGCTTCAGGGCATTATCCTGACCCCAAGTCATTTGCTCATGAGCATGAGTGAGCCCCACACCCACCAGCCCACGTTGCTGGAACGTCTTTGGTGAGGGTACAGAGAACAGGGTTAGGAATCAAGACAGAGACTACAAGGGGTCAAATCTCAGCCAATACTAAGCAGATATGCCCCGTGGGTGGTGCACGGCTGTCATCTCATGCTGTGGGAGCTAAGGCCAGATTACAAGTTTGAGCCCAGCCTGGGCAACTTAGGGAGACCCTGTGCCAAGAGAAAAGATAACAGTGGGCTTGGGGTGTAGCTGACTGAGAAAGTCCTGGGATCCCCTCACAGAGGGTGTTTAATAGAGGCTGCAGGACTCGGATCAGTTTAGACATCCGTGCAAAGGAAAAGGAGATCCAGGACTGGTGCCCGGGGTCCTAGCCCTGGGTTCAGGCTGTGCCCCCTGCCCCCAGTGAGTCCTCTGGAGTGATAATAACCCGCCATGCTCCGCTTGGCACCACTGAAACGCACTTAACTAGGAGAAAAACATGGCTGGGAGGCACAGGCACCCATGAGCACAGAGCCTGTGACCAGGAAGCCAGCCCTTCACGCTGGAGCCGGAAGTGCAGGGCACAATGGAGCCCGAGAGGGAAGCAAGACAACCCAAAAATCAAGAAATGGAAACATTGACCGACCATGGATTTCCTGTCTTTGCCAACATCCCCTATAAATAGATGGGACTGACGCCTGCGGGAGCCCCGCCCTTCCCCATCTCTCTCCTCCAGGGACCTCACCCTTGTAGAACTGTTGGCACTGTCCCCTCCCAGGACCACAGCCCTTTTCTTTGGTACCGGAAAATTGGAGCTAAGCCTGAATGCCCTGAGGCAGCCACTGTAAGGAGCAGTAACTTCCCGATTATACATCCAGTGTGGTGCCAGCTGAGCCTGTCCTCGGCAGGGCAAGGGGTGGTCACTCTGGGAGGAAGGAGAGTGATCTTCCCAGGCTGGTCCCCCCAGGCAAACATCCTGGAGACAAAAGACGATCACTTTGGTCACTTCCCAGCAAGTGAGAGCAGTGGCAAAGCCAGACTCAGTACCTCACAGGCTGGAATGTTCGGGGTGATTGGACTGGAACACAGTTTCTCCAAGACATGGTATTCACTCTGCATCAGCCCTGTCCCAAACCTGGGACGTCACAGTATGAGTTTTACAGTACTTTCCTGTTTCCCTGTTTCTTGAGATGTCATCCTTTAATTGCAATGCAATTTATAATTAATACGTAAGTATTTAACATAAGTAAAATTACAAAGAGGCTAACCACAAATTAGCAGGTTTCCTGTTTAAGTGTCAAGCAGCACGTACACACGCACGCACTGCTGCAAACGAGAAAGAAAAAGAATTGTTGAATCAGAAAGAGAACTCAGCCTGTGAGGCACTGAGGATGGGGGACACAGCATGCACCTGGAACCAGAATGGGTGTCCCCCCAGCCTGGAGCAGGTGAGCCCCGGAACAGATGGCTCGGTACACTGGGCTGAACCTGAGCTCGGCCAAGGCCTACAAAAGTGCGCGGTTCTGCTCCCCTGGGGTTAGTCCCTGCAAGCAGCAGGCCCCCACCTATGCAGCAAGCGGTGGTTAAAGAGGTGGCAGGTTCTTGCCCAAATTCCCCCCAGCTCCGCTTCTGGGGTGCTGGAGCCAAGTCTCAGGGGGTGGGAGAGTCTGTGTTAAATGGAAGGAGAAAATCACATGCTTTCCATTCTCCCCAATCTCTATTCCTTCATACCCGAGTTTTCCTTTCTCTGATTTTGTTCTCCTGTTCTTTCATTCTCTTTTTTTCTTTTGAGTCCACAATAGTCTCCCTTTCTAATTGGCAGTATTTCATGCTCGGCCCACACCACTCCACCTGCCCGGACACAGCCTTTGGGTGCTCCTGTCAACATCCCAGGCCACAGAGGGGCTCTCAGTGAGCCTGTCTGGGAATGAGGAAGTCCTGGCCCAGGTTCATGGTGTCTCCAAGCTTCTCCACTAAGGCCACTGGCTGCTAGATCTGAAGGGGAGTGAGCGCCTCATAAAGGAACTCTGTGTGTGTGTGTGTGTGTGTGTGTGTGAGAGAGAGAGAGAGAGAGAGAGAGAGAGAGAGAGAGAGAGAGACTAAGGCCTGAACCCAGTGCCATTTTTTATTTTAAATTTTGGGACAGGGTCCCACTAAGTTGTCCAGCTGGGCTCAAACTAGTAATCTTCCTGCCTCAGCCTCCCAGAGTGCATGTACCATCACACTTGTTTAGAAAGGAACTTTTATTGTGGTCTTCAGGGAAAATTAAATGTGAAAACTGAATCATTCAACTTTACTTTCCAAGCCCTATTGATACAAACCATGAGTCCTTGTGGAAGGTGAAGAGAGGCCTTTGCTGAGGGTGTGGAAAAGGAAGCCTAACCTTTCCCCACTGAAGGTACAAAGTACGTATTTATGCACTTTCATCATAGAAAATACAACAAAGTATAGTGAAAAAGCTACATGAAGCATCCTCCGAGAAACCAGCTTACTATGTATTTTCTGATCATTTCTAAGCACACTGTATGTCTGTGTGTTTTGCAATGGTGCATTCTATATAAAACTATTTCGTACACTTCTTTTTCAAATAATCTATTGTGACTACTTTCACATCTTCCTATAGTCTTCCTAAGGACAATTTTTAAATGTGTTGCCTAATAACCCATCCTACAGATGCACTAAACTATTCCTTAACCACTTTAATCCAGATATTTAGTTTCTAAATAAACTTACTATTGTAAGTCCTGTCATGCTAAAGAACTGCTATGTACTAGTTTACTGCATTAAAGCAGCTACCTGGAAGGAGCTACCGGATTAAAGTTACCTATGAACTTGAAAGGCTCCTGTGACAGAGAGACTGCCAGACTGTGTCCACAAAGACCTACAAGCTTCCTTCTTGTTCACGGGCGGGTGGGTGGGCTTGAGAGACAATCAGTCCACCACCCCACCCCAGTAAGAACTTTCCCCAGCACTGAGTTGTGTCCATGTAAGTGCTTGTCACTTCCAGAGAGTCAAAGCCTAATTCTCCTTGGAGTTTTACAGCTGTTTGTCTTGTGAGGCTGACTGTGTGTGGTGTATCTCATTTTCTTGCTTTTTGTATTTCTTTCTTTGTGGTTGTATTTTGTAGTGGCGAGGTAAGCTCCTACTGGTTCCCAAAGTCTGTTTTGTATAATCAGGATATTTACCTCTTATCATATTGGCTGCAAATAGTCTCCATAGGTAACATTTGCTCTCTAAAGTTTGCAGTTTGGAACTAAAATTGTACATGTGATATAATCAAATACCCCAGCTTTCTCCTTCACGTTTCATCTCTTCTGAGATTTTTATGCCTTACAGTTCTTTCTCATTTCTGGACTGATTAAACATTCACTTTGATTTCTGGATCCTGTTCATGTTTCTTCCTCCACATCTGACTCTTTAATCCACCTGGAATTTACTTCGGTGGCTATTGAGAGGTGGGACTCCAATGTGGGTTTTCATCTAAGCTTCCAGTCCCCCATTAACATTTACTGAATAATCTATGGCTCCCTAATTGGTTTTCTTTCTCATATTGGGCTTCTACATACTTGAGTTTATTTCAGGGTGTTCCATTAGTTTTCATCGATCTATCATTAGTGATTTTTCAGTAATGCCACAGGGACTTAATTACTCTCAGTTTTATGATACATTTTAATATCTAATAAAGAACCCTTAATAGGCTCCTCTTTCAAGACAGTTAAGTTAGTCTCACTTATTTATTAAACATTCTCCAAATCAAGTTATTATCCCTTAAAATTTATAATTTTATTTGTATTTTATAACAACAAAATTTGGTTACATTTATTAAAAGTAGGTATCTTTTGAATTTATACATTCAGTCTTTGTTTTTAAAATTCATTAATTTCTGTTTTTGCATTTGCTATAAATTTAGTTTTCTCTCTTGAGGTTTATTCTTATAACGAATACCATTTATTTTCCCTCTCTGTTTTTAATAATAAAATCTTAAAGGATATTTTTCATCCAAGTACAACTTTGGTCACTTTCTGAGCTTTGATATCTGTGGTAAACATTGGGGGTAAGTTTCTCAGCAGTCTTTAATGGTAGTTTTGGATTCTCGATTGAGGAAGTTGTAATTGAGAAGATTGCTTTAAAAATATTCCCAAAAGTTTCCTTTTAATTAAAGTTTTGTGGCTTGTGGTCACAGAATACAGCTTGAGCAATTTTTCTAATGTTTCTCAATATGTGACCCAAAAGTTGATTGATTTTTGCAAATGTTTCAGATGCTTAAAAAGAAGATGTATTATTTGTTTATGGGCTAAAAAGTTCAATATTTCTCAATTAATTAAAACAATTAGTAATTCAGATCCTTGATCTCATTTTTTTGCACAAGGGTTCACAGTTTTATTGTGTATATTTATATCCATATTAAATGGTTCCTTTGGACTATTTAACAACTTTTGCTTTGAATTCAGTGTGGTTTAAAAATGAAGATTTCCACTCTATTGCTCTCTGATTTGCATTTATGAAATAAGTCTTTCCTCATAATTTTCCCCGAGTCCTTCTGTTTTAGGCACCTCTTTTGTCAGCGGCATGGAAATAAATTTTGCTTTAAGCTTTCCCTCCTGCTTCCATAGATAGATAGATAGATAGATAGATAGATAGATAGATAGATAGATCATGTGGCCTCTGGTGCTGTCTGTTTGAAAGGTACATGTTCTGTAGGAAGGAAAAATGAGCCTCCGGGCAGCATGTTGAGGTCAGGCTTGATGTGTGATCCAGGACAGTGCTTAGCATGTTTGTGTCTTGCCTTCCTCACACACAGAATGGAGACACGACAGACCCCGATACCTCGTAGACCTGTAGCACACATCAGGAAAAATAACTCGTGGCCGATGCTAATGTTATACTTTAAAATCTCTACCTATGGTAACTTTTAGGTTTAAACAATTATTTAAACTATATTCCCATAATTATTTTTAAAATTGGGTATAGGATTTTTGAAAAAAATTTTGTCTTCTGCAATATTATGAGTTTAGAATACTTTTACTCGTTCCTTTTTTTCCCTCAAATTTAAATTTGAGGATTTAAAATCCCCTAATTACTACTGAGCTTTTGTTTTTATTTTATGTCTACACTTTCCAGAATCTACTCTCTTTACCATTAAAATTTAGGCACCTCTTTTGTCAGAAACACAGAAATAAATTTTGCTCTAAGTTTTCGTTCCTGTTTCCATAGATAGACAGATATAGATACAGGTAAATGTACTCTTGATTCATATTTGCCTAGTTTAAGGACTGTCTCTCTGTCTCACTTTCATACCATTCCACTAATATCTTGTGACTTATTCTTTGATCAACTAGAATACAAATCCCCACCCCTCACTGGTAGAGGCTGTTCCCTTGCTATGCTCACAAAACTCCAAGAATGACTTCTGTTCTTCTTTGTTGACAGGGTGGATTGCAAACTTAATATGCTGGTGAGGTATCTTGATGTCTCTTGAAATTTAGAAGTCCTGAGGAAAATTCAGTTGTGTATTGCCTGTGTTCCCCTAGAATTGTTAACTTTCTGACTCAATAATTTTTCCAGAGAAAGAGCTTATTAGAGCATATTTAGATCTACCTCCCTGCAACCTTCTTATTACAAAGCAGGAAAAACTTGACCTGCCTACTCTGATCTACTATCTTCTCACATCTCTCAGCAGAGCCAATTCTGCAAAAGTTTTCTTCATATACATCTTCAATTATTCTTTTACCTGCATTATTCTACACTTTTAATAAAAACTTAAGAGACACTGAAATACAGCATCATGAGGAAGACAAGAAAGAGGCAAGTGGGTCCTTTGGACCCAAGAAGAATCTAAAGTGTGAACTGAAGCCCACAGAAAGAGTGGAAAAAGAAAAAAGCTTCAAAAAAACAAGATAGCAGTAGCTGGCTGACTGTGCCTTCACCCTGAGACAGACGCAGGTTGAAGGAGCTGTTGGAACCTCAGGACACATGGTCATGGTGACAGTGTCAGCTGGCCACCCCAGAGGCCTCTGCAGAGAGACAAGGCAGGGGAGGGGAGCAGCAGGTGTGGAGGACCGCACTGGCTGGTGGTGAGTGCAGAGGACTCGAGCCTCCTGTGGGGAGAGAGTGATTAGCCAGGAGCCATCTTGGAGCTGGGCCAGCCGAGCTCGGAACCTGAACTGCAGCTGGCTTGCTAGGCAGGTGCTTGTGCAGCTGAGCTAAACCCCCAGGGCCGCTCCCAGCTGGGCTCAGATGCAAGGAAATTGCTTGGACTGTGGCAAGCTCAATGAGTCTGGTCTGGAGGCAGGACTGCTGAGATTATCTACTCCCTCACCAAAAGGTACTGCTGGCTTTCCAAGACCGATTGGCATGATTTGAGACTCTGTCTCCACAGGTGTCTACTAGTGAAACCAGAGAGAATCCTGGAAGTGGACTGTCTTTGCTTTTTGTTTCTTGGGGGGGGGGGGTTGGTTGGTTGGTTGGTTTTTAATTTTTCTTTTTCTCTCTTTTTCTTTCATTGTTTTTATATGAGTGTGAAAATGGTTCCTAATCTCTTTAGTGGGCGTGATTCTGTTCTGTTCGTCCTGTTGTCTCTTCCATCTCTCTTTTCCTTCAGTCTTCTGCACAGTTTCCCCAAGTTGGTGTGATCCCCCTTTGTCCTCCAACCTGACTTCTATTTTCCTTCTCTTCTTCCTTTTCTCCATTTTCTTCTCAATCCATTTTAAAGTTTAACCCCTGAGGGCAAAATTGACATACTAAGTATTACATATAATTATCTGGTCTGTTTTACATTTTGTTACGTAATCACAAATCTAGTTCATATGGTTAACATTTGCAAATTCAGGGTTAGCTCAGTTTGTCATTTTATAGACTGTGTTTGATGCTATTGGTACCACTACAGCCAAAATTGACATAATTGTTCTAAACAGCTGTTGGTCCTGGTATTCCATGGCTGAGATTAACTAAGGGTCACAGAAAATACGGTGGCACAGTTCCAACGAGCCAGGGATTGGGCCAAACAAACAACAACTTCTCATTTCCAACAAACTGAAGAGGTAAGATCTTCCAACAGACTCAAACCCCAAAACCAGCTATACCTGGAAGATACCTCAGAGCAGTCATCACCTAAAGGTCCTAAATATTAGCAATAAAGCAACCCACCATAGGCAATTTACAAGCATCACCCCAGGAATTAAATTTTGAAAAGAGAGAAAATAAAATGAGAAGACACCTAGGCAAAATGCAACCCCAGACATCAGTTCATCAAAGGCAAATCCAGGGGGCAATGAGGTGAGACCATCCAAAAGCCCCACCAGGCCTCTCTGAAGTGGTAAGAACAAAACAATTGAATGAGGCTCTGGAAAAAAGAAATCAGAAATAATCTCTCAGATAACTACAGAGATTACCAAAATACACACCATGCTCAGAGATGTTAGAGCAGACAAATTGAAGAACATTATGGAAGCTCAGCATAGGAAAGAAATGGAAGCCATATAGCAGGTTCAAGCAAATATCCAGGAGAATAAAAACTCCATTGAAAGTATTCGAAGCAGATAAGGCCAATGTGAGGACAGGATCTCAGATATTGAAGACAGGATTGTAGTTAACAACTAGGAATAGAAGGATTTCTCAAAGCTAGCAAGGGACTATGATAAATCAGTCCAGTAGCTGCTAGATGAGACAAAGAAGAATAACTTGAGGTTAATTGGAGTCAATAAATAAACAGGAGATACCACAAATGACATTAAAAAGTACTGTTTGTAGACATCATGACAGAAAGTTTTCCTAGTACAGAAAAAGAATCTGACATACAGATAAACCAGGTATAGAAAACTCCAACTAGCAATGATCAAAAAAAAAAAAATCTACAGCCAGGCATATCAGAATCAAGATTCCAGAAATTCAACACAAGAATAGAATCCTAAAAGTTGTTAGAGAAAAGAAACAAATCACCTGTAAAGGAAAGCCCATCAGAATGACAGCTGACTTCTCAGTGCAAACTCTCAAGTCAAGGAGAGCTTGCAGTGAAGTGCTCCAAGTTCTAAAGGAAAACAACTTTCAACCCAGATTGATGTATCCTGCAAAACTATCTTTCAAAACTGATGGAGAAATAAGATACTTCCATGATAAAGAACATCTGAGGAAATTTATGATCACCAAACCAGCACTCCAAAATGTTCTGAGGGACATTCTAGAAAGAGATAATAAGGACCACAGCTCCATGAATCCCAATGAAAGGAATCCACAAGGAAAGGTAAACAATTAGAGGGAAGAAAAAAAAGGAAGGGAAGCCAATAACAGGAAAATAACAGGGCAAAGATGTCAATACATATCAGTTAAAACCATCAGTGTTAATGGTCTCTATTTACCAGTCAAAAGACACAGACTGGCAGAATGGATCAAGAAGCAAGATCCAACAAAATGCTGCATACAAGAAACATGTTTAATTCAAAATGAAATCCATAGACTGAAAATCAAAGGATGGAAAGCAATACTCCATGTGACAAGAAATCAGAAAAAATGCAGGGGATAGCTATTCTATTTGCAGACAAAGTGAATTTCAAGCCAAGACTGATTAAGAGAGATAAAGAAGGTCACTACCTCCTTGTAAAGGGAACAATCCAAGAGGAAGAGGTAACAATCATACTGGCAAGCCATGGCTGCTCCAGGGCAAGAACCATCAGCGTCTCCTGAGATCTGTGCCATGTTGGAACTTGGGGCTCTGGGAAAACAAGCAGCCAGCTCACCGCTCTGGTAAGTGGCTGTGGCCTGACAAGCAGTGGTCACTCCAGGGCGAAAACCGCCAGCATCTCCTGAGATCTGCGCCATGTTGGAACTTGGAGCTCTGGGAAAACAAGCAGCCAGCTCACTGTTCTGGTAAGTGGCTGTGAGCCTACTGGCACAAGGGCTAAAAATCAAACATCCACCCCCCAACCCTGTTAGCAAGTGGGAGCCAGAGATCTGAGTATCTCTTGCAAGTTTGACTATATGCAATATAGCAAATAAGGGGGATTTCCTTCTACCATCTCTATGAAGGAAAATATTTTTATCACTGTTTTGCTCTGTTCTGATTAATGTATTGCTCTATTCAATATTCAGTTTTGATAAGTTCAGTATTTCCTTTGGTTTTGCTGTACCTGATTGAAACAACAACTATTGTGAAGAAAATGAGATACACTATTGTACCTATTACTGTTATCCCAGTAATCTGCTGTGAAGTTCTGTACCAATGTCACTACACTGTCTCAATTGGGTTTGTTCCATCTTGTTTGGCTGTATTTTACTACCTTCAAAATAAAAAATAAAATAAATAACAACAACAAAACAGATCAGTAAGCTGAGCAAGCTGAAACATGATATAACCAAATAATGGACTTAAAAAGCAAAAGGAGGAAAAGAAAGTGTTCTAAAGGATATAACTACATGTATATTTAAGTGTGTAGGATTGATAACCATGTTGCTAAGTTATTGTTGGATCATTGAACAGAACTGTTTGCAGCCTCACTGTTCGAATGTTTACTTTGTATACTTTAATTTTGTAACTTGAACAACTATATCTAAGAAGGCAATGTGTAATTTATCAACTAGTGATTTCTTATGGTTTATTTTTTTGAATTTCTGTATTATTTCTATACTTTTTTCCATTTTGCTTTTTTCTCTTTAAATACAATTTTTAAAAAATCATAAGTACATATGCAACAAATACCAGTGCACCCAGATATATAAAACAAGATATACCGTGGACATGAAAATCAAATAAGCCCTAATACAACTGTATTAGGAGACCTCAATACCCCACTGTCACAAAAAGATAGATCAACTAGACAACAAATCAATAATGAAGTATTAGAAGTAAATCAAGCTTCTGAACAAATGGACTTAGTAGATGTCTATAGAGTGTTCCACCCAACTTCAGAATACACATTCTTCCTAGCTGCACATGGATGTTCTCCAAAATAGACCATATAATGTCTCATAAGACATGCTTAAGTAAATGCAAAGGAACTGAAATTATGCCATGCACACTATCAGACCACAGTGCAATGAAATTGGAAATCCATGGCAAAAGAGACCACAAGAACTTCATTAACATGTGGAAATTAAATAGCACCCTGTGAACAACCAATGGGTCACAGATAAAATATAAGAGGAAATTAGTCATTACAGTTGAATGATAATGATAATACAACATACTGGAACTTGTGGGACACAATGAAAGCAGTCTTAAGAGGGAAATTTGTAGCAGTAAATAACCATCTCAGGAAAACAACAAGTACATATAAACAACTCAATGTTGAACCTCAAACTTCTAGAAAAAAAAAGAGCAGAGTAATCCAAAGGCTCATACAAGGAAGAAAATTATAAAGATCAGAGCAGAAATTAAAACACTGGAGACTAAAAAAAATACAATCAATGAATCAAAGAGTTGGTTCTTTGAAAGATTAAATAAAACTGACAACCTTATCAAACAAAGGAAAGAAAAGACTCAGATCCATGCACTTAGGAATGAAAAGGATGAAACCACAACAGACCCTGCAGAAATCCAGATCATCTACATATACTTTGAAAACTTGTATTCTAATGAGATTGGAAATACAGAAGAAATGGAAAGATTCCTAGATACATATGGATTACCAAAGCTGAATCAACAATATATAAAAACCTTCAATAAACCAATATCAATCAATGAAATTGAAGATGTAATTAAAAACCTACCAACAAAGGAAAGCCCAGGCCCTGATGGACTCACTGCTGAATTCTACAAGAAATTTAGGGAAGACCTAACACTACTACTTCTCAAACTCTTTAATGAAATTAAACGGGAAGCAATACTTCCAAATTCATTCCTGAAAGCAAGCATTACCCTAATACTAAAACCAGAGAAGGAGCCAACTAAGAAAGAATTACAAAACCAATCTCCCTGATGAACATTGATGCAAAAATCCTCAATAAGATACTGGCCAACAGACTATAACAAATCATCAAGATGATTATACAGATTATACACCTTGATCAAGTGGGATTCATCCCAGGGATACAGGGATGGTTCAACATATGTAAATCCATAAATGTAATACACTATATTAACAGAGCCAAGGACAAAAATCATATGATCATCTCAATAGATGCAGAAAAAGCTTTTGACAAAGTCCAGCACTCATTTTTGATTAAAAAAAACCTACAGAAAATTGGAATACATGGTCTTTATCTCAGTCTGATAAAAAGCCATCTATGACAAACCAACAGCCAACATCACCCTAAATGGACAAAAACTGAAAGCTTTCACTCTAAAATCAGGAACAAGACAAGGATGTCCACTGTCTCCACTTATTCAACATAGTCCTGGAAAATTTAGCTGGAGCAGTTAGACAAGAGAAAGAAATTAAAGGAATAAAGATAGGAAAGGAAGAAGTTAAACTTTTGTTATTTGCAGTTGACATGCTACTCTTAGAAAACTCCAAATACTCTACCAGAAGACTATTAGATTTAATAAACAAATTCAGTAATGTAGCTGGATACAAAGTTAACACTCAAAAATCAATAGCATTCCTGTACACGAATAACACACTCTCTGAGAGAAATCAAGGTAATAACACCTTTTACAATAGCATCCCAAAAAAGTAAAATACCTAGGAATCAATCTAATGAAGGATGTAAAAGACTTTTGTATTGAAAACTACAGTACTCTGAAAAAGAAGATTGAAGAGGATATTAGAAAATGGAGATCTATCCCATGCTCTTGGGTTGAAAGAACCAATATAGTGAAAATGGCCACACTTTCAAAATTGTTATACAGATTCAATGCAATTCCAATCAAAATTCCAATAGCATATCTCACAGAATTAGAGAAAATAATCCTAAAATTCATCTGGAACCAAAAGACACATAGCATAGCAAAGGCAATCCTGGGCAACAAAGACAAGACAGGGGACATCACAATCCCTGACTTGAAATTATACTATAAAGCTACTGTGATAAAAACAGTGTGGTACTGGCAAAAAACAAAACAAAACAAAACAAAAAAACCAAAGATCAATGGAACAGGTTAGAAGATGTAGAAACAACCACAGACATGCTAAGCCACCTTATCTTTGACAAAGGTGCCAAACACATTCACTGGAACAAAGACAGCCTCTTTAATAGATGGTGCTGGATAAACTGGCTCTATACATGCTGAAGATTAAAACTGGACCCGTTTCTTTCACCATCTACTAAGCTAAAATCAGAATGGATCAAAGATCTTAATATTAAAACAGAAACATTAAATCTTCTAGAAGACAGAGTAGGTAAAACTCTTGAAGACATAGGTGTAGACAGAGATTTTATGAACAAAATCCTGATTGCACAGGAACTATCACAAAGAATCAACAACTGGAATCTCACCCTACTGAAAAGCTTTTGCAAGAGAAACCACCAACAGAGTGAAAAGACAACACACAACATTGGAGAAAATGTTTGCCAACTGTACCTCAGACAAAGAGTTACTATGGAGAACATGTAAAGAACTCAAAAAAGTCAGTCATTCCAGATTTAAAGACCCAATCCTAAATTGGGCCTCTGAGATGAATACATACTTCTCAGATGAAGAAATATGAACAACAAATAAATATGTGAAAAAATGTTCAACATCACTGATCATTTGAGAGATGCAAATTAAAACAACACTGAGATTTCACCTCACCCCAGAAAGAATGGCTACTATCAAGAAATCAACCAATAATAAATGCTGAAGGGGCTGTGGGGGAAAAGGAACCTTCTCCATTGTTGGTGGGAATGCAGACTGGTGCAACCACTGTGGAAAACACTGTGGAGATTCCTCAAAAAACTAGAGCTTCCATTCAACTCACCTATTCTCCTTCTGGGTATCTTCCCAAAAGAATTAAAAACATCATACCTCAATGATATGTGTGCACCCATATTTATAGCAGCACAATTTGTAATAGCCAGATCTTGGAAACAATATAAATGCCCATTCAACTGAGAAATGGATAAAAAAGATTTGGCATTTTTATGCAGTGGAGTACTACTCAGCCATACAGAAGAATAAACTGGAGACTTTTATAGCTAAATAGATACAATTTGAGATCATACTCATTAGTGAAATAAATAGGACACAAATGTAAACATCGTATTTTCTTACTAGTATGAGAAGCTGAAAGTAACAACATATGTATATGTATATATATATATATATATATATATATATATATATATATATAGTTACCATAGTTATACTATTGATTTCTCTGAGTTCATTGAAGAGAAAGATTTGTGCTGGTACCTGCAGATAGGATGGAAAGACAGGATACTTATGTGCAGTAGAGAACTACTCAGCTGTAATGAAGGAAAACCTGGAGGCTTTTGTAGGTAAAGGAATACAACTTGAGATCAAGTCCAGGAGTGAAAAGGTTCAGAAACCTTAGGTAAATAGCAGGTTGCCCCCACAATCTAAAAACTGAGGGAGTTGGTGGGACCCAAAATGCACAGTGCACCGTGGGAGTGAAAGGGGAGGAATAGTCTAAAAAAGGAAGGCAGAGGATATTGTCAATAGTGTATCAGGATTTAAAACCCACATCACTCTCACCACTCTTTTTAGATGGATTATATTCTGTTCCAGTTTGTCTACTTGTACTAGATTTGAGGGCACAGAGAGTTATCCCGAAAATAGCAGGATATAGTACGGTAATCATCCTTAATTTCCTATTAACTTAATCTGAAGCCCTGTATAACTTACACTGTCTTATCATGACTGATCTTAATTGAATCTGGTTTGTTGGATCGCTGTTTTGTATTGACAGATTTTATTCGAATCTGTTATGATAGTATCAAGTCTGAGAGCATAGCCAACTACACCGAAGATGACAAGATTCACTAGGATATCCACTCTGGTTTGATTATTACCTGCTTTGAAGCCTTACACTGTCTCCAATGTTTCATTTTTATTAATATTGTTATATACTGCTATATTCAATTATATTGCTATATTCAATTATGCCTAATGATATGGACAATTCTATTGAAGATAACAAGAGATCATAGTAACCATTGTAGATCACCTTGTACTGTGGTTTTATATGACTTTTTCATTTCATGTTTTTCTAGGAATTTGTTTTGTTTTGTCTTGCTTTGTTTTGTTTTTCCCTCTAACACAGAAAGGAGAGAAATACATGTAGAGACTCATGCATGTGTAGAACTTATAAACAGTTTATGAGAACTGATTATATAACGCATGATTAAATGAACAACTACTTTGAAGAAAAAGAAACACTACAGTACCCAGTGCTGATTCCATAGTGTCATAATGTGAAATCCAGCAATACTATTATTCTTTGCTCAGAGGGATTTTAGCCTGTTTTGTTTTGTTTAATTTCAACATACATGAAGGTATGGACAGCTATTTTGAAGAGAATGACAGACACTGTGACAGCCATTGCTGACGTTCCTGTTGTCTGGTCTTGACCTAAAACGCCTTCCTCATCCTGTCTGGATCAGTTTTATACTATATTGTTTTGTATGAATTCACTGTATGTGAAGATATGGACAACTATTTGGAAGAAAACAAGAGACAATATGATAGAGAGTGAAGATCTCTGGTTGTCTTGCTTTGAAATTTATGTCTCTTACATTGCTTTCTTATGTTCTGTTTTGTTCTTTTTTGTGTGTTTAATTTTACCATTTTTAAAATAAAAAAATTTTTAAAAAGGACTTGTGCTGGTATTTTTAGGACAATTTTAAGCAGCTGTCCTGCGCTCTGGGTGAATGATTTGGAGATGACCATGAGCATTGTATGTACCATTGTTGCCCCAATTGACGTGTTTTGAAATTTGGTTTTAGTTTTTTTTTTTTCTTTCTTTCTTTCTTTCTTTCTTTCTTTCTTTCTTTTCTTTCTTTCTTTCTTTCTTTCTTTCTTTCTTTCTTTCTTTCTTTCTTTCTTTCTGTCTTTCTTTCTTTCTTTCTTTCTCCTTGAAATAAAATGGATTTTAAAAAATAAATAAAAACTTAAAGGATATTTCCTCTGAAATTACTAATTTGTTGGGTTTAATATGGATTTTATAGCCTCCAACTCTATCTTACTCCTCCTGTCTCTCTTTTTTTCACTGAGAGAACTATTAGGCTTATTTTCAATATTCCACTTTTTAAAAAATTCAGTGTCATCAGTGTGGATTTTCCTTTTGCAGAAACAATGAAACTACATACTTATGCAAGAGCGATATATTTTTACTTCATATCTGCACACTCTTCCCCAAAAAAAGATTGATTTTCTTGCATGGTTAGGGATGCCTAAGAATCTTCCGACGTTGCTTTTGATTTCTCATCATTAAACATTCTTCTGCATCTTCAGGATTGTTTTCCTCTTCCTTAATACTGCAGAGGCCTCATATAAAATTCAGTCTCCTCCCTGTCTCTGTGAGTGATCTGTCCAAACCTGATACGTACAGAAGGATTGCTGAGTCTATCCTGATACTTGATGGAGGGGCTGATTTTTCATTTCCCCAGAAGATAAGGTTTCTGGGTCTAGTTTTCTCTCTCTAATGTACCGGGATACTTTCTCACCCTTAGTACACTGGTTGCAAACTTTTCAAATTGTGGAATCTTCTCATTACACACATGTTATAAACTGTGCACACAAGTGCTTCTTCCTACTTTGTATATTAAATGTTAGTTAAACTGACTTCTTTAGCTAAAGTAACTACACTGACTATTTTTTCCCATGGTCCACCTAGATGCTTACAGCTCCCCTTGGAGCTGTGCCCCACCAGAGGAGCCACAGTACCACTGTCCTCAGCTCCCCTGTTCCCAGGCTCTTTCCAGCTTTGCTCAACTTGTGAGGCTCAACTTGGGGCTCCCACCAACCCTGAGCAATGTGCTCTGTCCTGTAGACTGTTCCCCTACTGCTTTCTGAGGACTGAATGCCCTGTCTGGGGTGTTAGGAAACTGTGGAGAGGAGAAAGGCAGGGGCAGGGCTGTGTCCTGCTTCCTGCTGCTGGACAGGGCAGACCTGGAGATCTGAGGCAGAGGCTGACGGGGCTGGAGGGAGGAAAATTACCTCCCTTACAATGGGAATGGCGGCCTGTTTGCAAGAAAGATGGAATGGACTGTTCTTCAGCTTTAGAGGCCGGGCCAAATTCCTCACTAAAATACCAGGAAATAGGGGCCGGGGATTTAGCTCAGTGGTACAAGCACCTGCCTGGCAAGCGCAAGGTACCAAAATAAATAATTTTTTTAAAAAAGAAAATACCAGGAAATAGGCAGGAAAAGATGAAAATTCACACCATCTCCACAGAAACCCTGTTGACAGGCTGGAATGCCTGAGATACTGAGACACCCTGGGTACAGACCTTGGAGCCTCAGGAGGGAAGAGTCCAGCGGGATCCACTTAAACGGCCCAAAGGTCACTTACAAAACAAGACCCAGCCCATGTGACCACTATGATGGAGGTCCAGCCACTCCTCCAAGGAGATAAACACAAAAATGAGAGCTGGCTGTGGCACAGAGCATGCAGGGAAAGCCCTGACCTGCTGCAGAGGGACCTGGGGCCTCCGCTGATTCCCCCTCCCGTGAGGCTGCCCGAGCTTGACAGTGTTTAATGAGGAGGTTCCTACGGAGGCCCTGAGAGGCTGTGGGAGGCAGGCAGGCAGCCAGGAGGATCCCAGAAGATGGGAGTGCTGCAACTGTCAGGCCTTGTGCCGGTGATGTAATGCCTAGCCAGGGTCCCAGCAAAACAAGGCCGATGTTGTCACTGCCCTCCTGGTAACCAGGCGCTGCCCTCCCAACAGCTCAGCTGTTCCGCACCATCACTGACTCCCTTCTCCTCACGGCAGGGATGTGAAAAACCTGCCTTGTCACATTCAAGCCGAGCTGAGATGTAAGAAATGTCTTTTCAAACGCATCTCGCTGAAGAGGGATTTCCATAGCAACTTCACAAGTGTGTGCATACAACTGGAGAGAAGTCCAGGCTGATGAAAGCCTCCTGGAATGCGAACAAGCTCTGCTCTGGGTATCAGCAGCCCTGGGTGTTTCTAGAACCGGCCATGCTGCTGTGTGACCCTTGGGCAAGTCACCTACCCTCTCGAATGTGAGAGCGGACAGACTCACCATCAGATCAGGCTAAGAGAGGCCAAGGCCATCTTCTCTAGACCACACTGCTGGCCCCTGCTTTGGCCCTAGTGCATCCCTTGCTTCCTGTTTCTGACCAGTCTCTGATTGAATAATTCCTGTCTCGAGGTGTCTGCTGCCAATCTTATTTATTATTTGACACTGGGAAGGACAAGGATGATTTAAGCTTGAATCTAAAAGAAACTGGTGGGTCTTTGTAAGAGAAGTGCTTTGCCAGATTAGAGAGAAACTGTATTTAGAGGTGATATCATTGTTCTGTAAGTCAGATTCCTGTGAGAATCTCTGAGATGCTAACAGTCAGGAGCAAAAGGTTTACTGGGGCTGTTACTGGGTGCAAGAGAAGCTGGACTGGGTCTTGGCAGACATTGAAATTTAATCCAGTAGTGACAGAGGCCCAAGACAGCACCTCAGCATCCCAGATTCATCTGTTGGAGCTAAGGAGTCCGATCTATAACGTCCTTCACTGCCAGGTCCATGGTTGCCTGCTGCCCCGGGCAGCTCCTGTTAGCCAGGGCAGCTCTCTGAGGAGGACCAAGCGCCAGCAAAGCCCGCCAGGTGAGGGATGGAGACTTGAGTCCTGTGGGGGAACCAGGGTGGTGCCTCAGTTGTGTCTGTATCAGACATGAAGTTAACCCAGGGACACTGTGACCAAGTAGTCAAGGGCACAGACATCAGAGGCAGACAAAAGAGCGAGGCCAGATCTAAGCGTCGATCTCAGTGACCTGAGCCAGGCAAATTGTTTGGAGCATCTGGGCCACAGGCCCTTGGCAAGGCAGGATCCAGCCTGGTTGATGACACAAATATGAAGTTCAAAGTCAGAATCAATTTACATTCTGGTCACTTACTGGTTCTGGGACAGTTTTCCTGCTTTTCATCAGTAAACTCTACAACGAGGATATCAAGGTATTTCCGTCTGTTGTGAGGGCCAGCAAGAATGAGAGCATCTTACCTAGGTAGAACCAGCACACGGTCTGCCCGAGAAAAGCAGACACTCTGACAACATCCATGGTATTTGCACACCACGGATCCTTTGTATCAAACAGAAGCCTTTGGACCAAATGGTCTTTTCCCAAGAAGAAAAAAGATTTCAGGAGAATTTCTGGCTTGTTCTTTGTACCCCTGAGCTTTTCACTTGAACTTAGCTGAGAAAAAAGAAAAAAGACCTATGCTTTCAGAGAAAGAGAGAGGGGCCTAGTGTCCTAGGGGCCCCAGGCCAACAAGGGTCATTCGATAGCAGAGTAAGTGGAAGGAAGTATTTGGCAAGCTACGTGCTTGGAAACTGGCTTATTTTCCAGTCAAAAAAAACCAGTCACCCATATGTGTGACAGTTACAATAATCAACGAAACTCACTTGCACACACTTCCTTGCCTGTTCAGTCTGGTTGATTGTCTAGAATCCAAGCCAAAGAGGGTTAATTTGAAGACAAGGAAGACTTCAAATGCCTTGAAGGACTACAAATTCAATATTATTATTATTGTCAGGAAAGTTGTCTCCCATCCATTAAAAAGGAAAGCAAAAAGAGTATTAACCAATAAATGGCAGGAGTTGGTTGGTTCTAATTATAAGAAGAAAGCCATAAAATTCCCAAGAGTTATGCAGGAATCTAAGCTGATACTATTATTATTAATTTCCATTACCATTGTCGTGCCATGTAGTACATGCACATTGTCTCGCCTGACACTAATAGTAAATCCTAGCATAGGTCTTGTCCCCAGCAAACAGATGTGAAGGTTGAAGTCCAAAGGAAAAGTTATTGGTGTGATCTTGCCGAGCTCAGAGAACATGAAGAGCCTGGACGGAAAGCCAAGCACAGGCTTCCCAGCTGTAGGAAGAGAGCTGCTCGCCAGGGAGGGCTGGGTCGGGTCACACAGGGCATCACGGTCCCACCTGGAGCAGATGCTGCGTTGGCAGCTGCTGAGAATAGTAGGCCTCTGAACAGTGGGTATGGTGTGGCCCTGCACTCCACGTATTGGAAAAGCCTCCCAACACTGTGCCAGTCCTTAAGGGTCCTTGGCACGGCCCAGACCTTGGCACCCTCTCTGTCAGACCACAAACCCGAAAGAAATATCCAAACTAGCAGACATCTCTTAACAGGTAGGAAACATGGCTCTAGAGTACCCATGGGAGCTACGTCAGACTAACTCTTTGCCTTGTTTTCTCTCTGCTGGAACACTGAGGGTGTGGAAGATTTGGCAGCAAAGTTGTGTAGAGGAACTAAGGACAAACTACTAGGATCTGTAGACATTAGACATGCCTTCTGCCCCACGACAAAACTCTCTGCAGTGAGCGTATCTTCACTCTATTTCAGGTGACCTTCACTTTAAAATGGGGAAACTGAGGCCCGGTGAGGTAAAGTAACTCACCCTATATCTCATAGTCTTAGAAGCAGAATCTATGTTACTAGCCTAAGTTCAGACTCCACTTGTAAAATCAGATTAATTAAAATGAACATCCAGCCAGGTGTCATGGCACACGCCTGTAATTCCAGCACTCAGGAGGCTGAGGCAAGAGGACTGTTGCAAGTTTGAGACCATCCTGGGCTACAAAGTGAGCTCAAAAGCAGCCAGTGAGACCCTGTCTCAAAAAGACAAAAAATAAAATAAAATGAACATCCAGGGTCCAGCTTGACAAAGAGAGGAATAAAAAGGGGAGCTTAAGTGTGGCTTCAGAAGGAAGTAGCAGCAGTCATCCTGAGAAGCTGGCATGATGGTCCTCACCCTGGTCTCAAATTGGCCACACCTCCCTTCTCTCCCTGTAGCCGATTCTCTGAATCTCTGTCCAGCCCTCAGCCTCCCACGGTAAAATATTTCCCAAAGTCTGTCCCAGTGGCAGTACGATTTCTCAAACTTTAAAGTAAGTACAAATCATGGTGTCAGCCTGCTAAATGCAAATTCCGATTCCAACGTTCTAGGCTCAGGCTGGGGACTCTGCATTCTGACAAGTTCCTGGTGACAGTGACACTGTTATATGGACCAGATCTCCAGTTAGCAAGTAGCAACCGTCTTGTACAACGAAAAGGGTTGTGGGCAAAAACTTTCGAGAAAAACAGGAGTAAATAAAAGCAAACAGGTTTCAGTACTGAAGGAGCCTTTAAAACATTAAGGATCATTAATCGCACGGGAGCGATAATAAGGAAACTGCAGAGTTATACACGAGTAAGGATTAATGGTACAGCAAAGAGGCTTTGATGTGGGTTCGCAGAGATGGCACAGAAAATCGGGAACATTATGTGTATTTTTCCCAGTTTACCTTGTTTTCAATATTTCCATGTTTCAGCTCATATTCGGCCTCAACCCCACCCTGCTCTCTCCCATTATTTTCTTGGATATGTTTGTCCCTGCATCAGACCATACACCTCCCACATCCCTGCACCTTGCCCTTCTCTGTCCCAACTGGGGCTAGTGGCCCGGGAGGCCCAGGTGGCCCAGGAGGCCCGGGTGGCCAAGGAGGCCCGGGAGGCCCAGGAGGCCAGGGAGGCCAGGGAGGCCCGGGTGGTCAGGGAGGCCAGGGAGGCCCGGGAGGCCAGGGAGGCCAGGGAGGCCCGGGAGGCCCGGGTGGCCAGGGAGGCCCGGGTGGCCAGGGAGACCCGCGAGGCCAGGGAGGCCCGGGAGGCCCGGGAGGCCAGGGAGGCCTGGGAGGCCAGGGAGGCCAAGGAGGCCAGGGAGGCCCGGGAGGCCCGGGTGGCCAGGGAGGCCCGGGTGGCGAGGGAGGCCAGGGAGGCCCGGGTGGCCAGGGAGGCCCGCGAGGCCAGGGAGGCCCGGGAGGCCAGGGAGGCCAGGGAGGCCCGGGAGGCCAGGGAGGCCCAGAAGGCCTGGGTGGCCAGGGAGGCCAGGGCGGTGAGCGGCACCCACGGGAATACCTTTCGCACACGCGCACGGTCCAGGCCGCGATGATCCACAGCGAGATGCTGAACACCAGCAGCACGGTGCCGGGGCAGATGGTCATGAGCGTCTTCATGACGAAGCGGGTGTTGAAGTTGATCTTGTTGAGCGCCCCTATGCTTCGCGACGAGGCGTCGGTGAAGAGCTTGCTGTGCAGCAGCATGACGCGCGCGATCAGGTACAGGCGCAGGAACATGGGAATGGACAGGATGATGTCGACGTCGGCCTCCGCGCGCGAAGGCGCGTAGGAGAAGGCCAGGCGCGCCGTCCAGAAGAACTTGTACTCACCAGGAATGGGGTGGATGGCGCACACCAGCATCTCCAGGCTGATGTAGAGGATGCGCTCGTAGGTCATGGCTATCCGCCAGTCATCCGCGCCGTTGTCGATCACGAAGAGCTGTGGAGCAGAGAACCCGTCAGTGTGGCCAGGAGTGGACCGACAGCAGCATGAAGGGAGGCGGGGCAGGGTGGGCCGGAGGTGCTCAGCCTGAGGAGCCTCAGGGCCTCCCTAGCGGAGCACTGGATGGGCCCAGCCTGGGGCCCCGGGAGGCCCTGGCTAAGACACGTTCCCTTTCTGGATCGCGCTTTCCTCTCTGGATATTGCGATTTATAATAAGAAATAATAATCTTGGTCTTTGATCTGTTTTAGACACATGACCACTAAAACCCTAGAAAGGAATAGGCTGGTGACATGGCTCAGGGTAGAGGCCCCAGTCCCACCCCTCACACATATCCAGTACTGGGGTGTCCAGAGAGGTGTCGATTGAATGCTAGCACAGTGGCTGCTGGCTGGGCCCTCTGGACAGCCTCAGGAAGAGCTGGAGCCAGGAGAATTGGCTTTCAGCCCCACCCTTTCATCGCCTGGAGCCAGGTCCGATGATGGTCAGTGGTCAATGATTTAATCAGTCATGCCTATGCAGGAAGGCGCAGAACACCTTGGGGCAGGATGCGGGGGTGGTGCTTGCAGAGTGTGGAACACATGAAGGTGCTAGAAGGCGACACACTGGAGAGGCCATGGGAGCTCTGTGGCCTCGAGCATCCCATGCACTGCACACGTCTATCTGCCTGCCGGTCAGCATTCTTGGAACATCCTCTGTCACAGGCAATAGGCGTGTACCCCAAGCATTGTGAGCTGCTGTAGTCAAGCAATTAAATCCAAGAACGAAGTCATTGGGACCCCTGATTTATAGTCAGTGAATCAGAGCCACAAGGAGGAGCTTCTGAAGGAGGAGCAGTCTGGGGTTGGCTCCTTAACCTGTGGCATCTACTGCCAACGGCAGGCACAGTGTCAGGACTAGGCGAACTGTAGGGCACCCGGTTGGTGTCCCTTGGAGTACTGTATCCCCAACCCTCCATCCAAGGACCCAAGAGAGAGGCCCTATACTGCCAGACATATGGCCTCAGAGGGCAAAGCAGGTGCCATCAAGGGAACTGCATCACATCTGACACCAAAGAAGGCACATGATGTGGACATGAGTTCTCGTTACTACCTGTCTGCTGCAAGGACAACTCTGCAGGTCACTGAGGCCAGGACAGCTAGTGAAGGGGATAAGGAGGGAGACAGCAAGGCTCTAACTTCACCAAGCCTCAGTTTCCCCTTCTCTCTGCCCTGTGACTATATAGAGCCATCGTGAGTGCTAAAGTGCTCTATACGCTACAGAAGATCACTCATGTGTTCATTTGTTCATTCATTCAACAAATGTGTTGGAGGCTCTCTAGCTGCTGGGTGGGTGAGATCTGAGGTGGAGCATGGTCCCCATGACCTGGAAGTAGAGGCCTCTATGGGAGCGACTGGCTGAGGGGCCTAACCTCACCTTTCTGATTGGGGCGCCAAACAGGAGAGGACACTGGCCCAGCACCAGAGGGAAACAGCCCTCCTCCCTCCCCAGTGCAGGAGCCTGGGTTTTCCCCTGTCAATTAGAGAGCCCTAATGACCAGGCCAAGGGTTCCCTCTGCCTCCTGGGAAGCAAAACCATACCAACGTGGCTGTCTGGCCAGAGTCTTCAAACACAGAATTAAAACCATCCACCCTGTAATAAAGAATTACATCCAGTTACTATAGTAACTGGGTTCACTCAGGGCAGGAACTGAAGCAACGAGCAACTGATACCTCTGATTGCTCAAGGGGGAGCAACAGCCTGTGCCATCTTAAGGAAGGCTGGGCACCAGCAGCTCTGCCTAGCTTGACAGGAGGCCACAGGTCCAGGGCTGTGTCCCCACCTGCCTCTGTTTGGGTTTCCTGGCACAGGGCAGGGAGTATGACACGGGGAGTGGAGTTGGAGGCTGGTGAGCCAGACCGATGTCTCCCTCAGCCAGCTCTTAGCTGACATCTCAGGCCATTGACTTCTCAGAGCCTGATTCTCATGTCTGTCACAGGAATATTGATCTTGATCCCACCTGCCCCACTGGATTATTGCCAGCTCCAAAAGCCCATCCAGAGAATAAGCAGGACCATTCCACAAATGTGAGGGATCATGAAGCTGTGTGACCTGGGGAGGCATTTGTAAAGTGTGTGAGTGTGTGCGCGTGTGTGTGTGTATACGCACATACACATGCACAGAGTTGTTTAGGCAAGGAGAATGGGAAGAAATATCTCAGGCTGAAAACCAAAACCTCCTGCTGGATGGGGCCCCACCATAGTGCCCCTTTGCAGACCTGCAGAGTGGAGAGTGGGTGATTGCCCAGAAAGCCCCATGGTTGTCCCTCATGAGGACACTTCTCTGATTGCTGGAATTACAGCTCTCCTAGAAAGGGCTTGCGCTCCTCAGATTCAGAGCAGGTCACAGGTACCCACCCATCCTGCCCTTTGCTCACTCAGCTCCCGACCATTCCTTGTGAAGAACAAATCTTAATTACACATTTATTTGTTTTTACCTGTTTTTTTTTATGTTTCTTCATTTAGACATTCAACCTGGTAGCCTGAGTGAATTACTTAGAGGGTGTTTTTTAAAAATTCCCCAGTCCTTCGTGGGCAACTTGGATTCTAGCTCAACAAAAGAAAAAAGATGCCGAAAACTCCCCATTCCCAGGGCCACCTCAGACCGAGTACGCTTGCATCTCTGAGGGTGATGCTCTGACACTGGGATTTTTTTCTTAAGACACCCCAAGTTACTTTAAAGTGTAGCCAGGGTTGGGACTCCCCAGTCACAGTGGAAGCCCCAAAGGGACAGGGCTGTTGAGTATCCTTGTTCTCTGTGTTACCTCTAGGGCCGGCCGAGCCAAGATGGCTGCTTGTGATAGGTGTTCTGTAAATGCTTATGTAGTGAATTAGACTGACCCTGACTTCTTGACTCTTAAGAGATTAAGCTAATCTCTTAAACTCTGTCTCTTCCTCTGAGGCGTGAGAGGACAGATTAGACAATCCCTGCAGGATCACCCACTCTGAGGAGCCATACTTGGGCGGCTCTGCACAGACTCTCTCTGGTGCCTCCCACCTGGCATGTGTTCTTGGTGCCCAAGAGCCCTCCTGGGGTGGGACCCACGCCTGGCTCCTCCTGCCTGGACCAGCAAGGGTGCCTGGCATGCTGTGGGTGGTCAGTTGAATTTTGGTGACTAAAAGGGTGGGAAGATAGGAGACTGTGTTAGATGAAAAACAGGACAGATTGGCTCTTGCTAGCCACCCAGAATGGAAACTCCAGTAGAAAAGACCCGACACCTCATCTAGTGCGGTGGAAAAGGATACCTCCTGGTCCAATCTGGAATAACCGTTCCCAGTGATGGCTGAGACTTAGAAAGTTCTCAAGTGAATCTGCACCAGGGAGGTGAGGAAATTGTGTACATGGTCCTGCAAGGACTGTCTTTCCCCAGGGTTTGGTCTGTGTCACCCAGTGTTCTAGAATAACACGACCATGACCTCAGGGGGGATTTTGGAGAAGTACTGAGGCACCAAGGACAGAACTTGGCATGGAGCAGGGAGCATCAGGCAGCCCTCAAAGAAAGAAGCCTCAGAGGCCCAGGGCTGACAGGTGTCCCCCTGACTGGCTTCTCTGAGAGGGAAAGACAGTTTCCTAGTTGTTCGATCTTCCTGCCTCCTCAGCCTAAAATGGCAATGCACTCATTTAGGGCATCGTCAGCCTGACAGAGCGGCCCTCAGCACCAAGCTGTGGGCTTCTGAGAGTCTGCTCTTTCAGGGATAGTGCCCTGAACAGAAGTAGCTGAGACGGAATCTTTCTGCTACCTCACCAGAGTTTCTGAAAGCCTGTAGGATTTTCTGTGCAATAATATCATCCCAAGAGCTTTGGGAGGGAGGTTTTACACAACAGACTGATTCCAAATTTACCATTAAGGAGCTTGTAATTAGGGGAAAGAATCAACTCCATTCAGCTCAACTCAGTTCAATTCAATAAAACAATCGGTAAGAACCAACTAGGTTAGGACACTGCTGAGACATAAATATGAATGGAGCACACATCCCATGATTCAGCTTCACAATCTCAAATGGCTCTCAAAGCAGAGAGGCAGGCTGAGGCCAGAAAGCTTCCTGGGCAAGACAGGGCTTCAGCCGCACCTGAAGCAGGTACCAGACACACGTGGTATGTAGCTCACACAACTGGCCATAAATTCCTCCCATTGTCCACTTGCTTCTATATGTGTGACTCTGCCTCCCCGTATAGCAAGAGACACAGTCTCTTTCCCAACCATTTGGGTCTGCACCTGCCCCTGTGTTTTGGACCATGGGAAATTAGAAAACAATGCAGTGGAGCTTTGAAAAAATGCCAGTGTCATGGATCCCACTGTAGAAACAGGGCCTCATTGTCCCTGTCACCAGCCCATAGTGAATGACAGCTGCCATCCTTCCATTCAAGCAAGTCTATCCGGGACCAGCTTTGTGACAGGGCCCGCCACAGGTGAGGCCAGGAGGTAGAATCATGGATTTAAAGATTATTATTTTAAGCCATTAAGTTTGGGGATCTTTGTTACACAGTAATACTAATACTAATCTATACCAAAAATAACACCTATACTTGGCACATGTGTTAGAAGTTGGGCAACGTGCCTACCATGTCCTCAGGTTCCCCATTAGATCCTCCTGCCACACCCCCTTAGAAGAAATCCATGCCTCTCTCTGCCCCTTACCTTGTGGCCATTGGAAGATTGTCTTTCTCAAGTGGTTGGGTAACTAGATGGGGAAGGGACCATGGCCAGGACCTCTCCAGCCTCCCTCCCCTGCGCCCACTCCATGCACACACACATAATTTCAGATATCAAAGAATAGCTCAAAGCACTTAAAAAATTATTTTGCAAGTAGTTGAGGTATTTTGCATATAAAATATTTTCCCAGACATGAAGAAATTCACTGGCAGACAGAATCAAGAAACAAAGGCAAAATAGAATTTATGGAGCAGAAGGGATGACTACACAGAGTCTGGGAACAGTGAATCTTGTTTGTTGGCAGATTGGGGGAATAAATTGATTAGCTGGCAGCCAGCATCATGGTCAGTCAGTGTGGGCATTCCATCTCGGAACAGCCACCAGGGGAATCAAAGACGATGGTGTCAGTTACTTTGGAATTCTCCAGAGACCCCTGAGTTCTGGCTGTGGCTCCTGCCTAAGGCCACCCAAGCCCTTCCGCCAGCACCATCAGCTCGCTGTGACAAGGTTGCTGGCTTCTCAATACACGCACTCACAGAGAGGCTCGCCATTCACCAGCTCATTACGGAGCCAACAAGGAAGAGCCATCTGGTCACCCTAGGACAGGCCAGTTCAGCCGGAACTTCTGGAGCCCACTATGTGATAGCTGCAGTGCCTCGGACAGGCTGTCCTGACAGGCAGATAAGGTCACCTGTGACAGCTGCACTGTAGGCCCCAAGCCCCGTGGGCCTCCTACAGAGGACGAGGGCCAGGGAGCCTCATCACTTTTGTTTTTTACCCCCAAGGATAGATAAGCTTGGAGTTGTTTCATTGGATTCACTAGTTACCCCTCATTCTAGTTCTAAAAGCTTGAGGCTTTTCAGGTTTTTAATTGAAGCAAAATCTTTTAATAAAAGGTTTTCAGCCATCGGGGGAAATCCTCCTTGGATATTTTCTGACCGACCTGAAAAACTTTCATTCTTGTGCAATTATGAATGTCTCTAAATTAAAGGAGAGAAGGTGGGGGGGGGCTCTTTTGTGTTCTCTGCTATTCCTTATGTGAGAAAAACTTCAGAGAAAATTTCCATCATTAAAAAGTATATATTTTCAGAAAAAAAGCAAAAGGAGAAAAAAAAACTACAGATTTTCTAAAAATCCAAATTTTTCTTAAAATACGTTACTAATATATATGTTGTATAGGTCAATAAATTTAAATTCTCTGGAGCCCACACTCTGCATGTTCACCATCCCATGGGGGTTGCCATGGGAACAATATCAAAAGTCCTGTAATAGCTAATTAGCGTTCCCTGAGGACAGGCGCTGATTACCGGTGATGAAGTGAACTTCTGCTCGGCAGTAACGGTAAACATAAAACTTCTAATAAGCAAATGCTCTGGATGGACAAGATAAGGAAAGGAGGAAGGAAAAGAAAAAGAAAGAAAAAGGGAAAACAAAGGCCGAAGAAAAAAGCTGTTTCTAACAGAGGTGAAGTGAGGGGCGGGCGGGGGATGCGGCTCAGCAGCACAGCACCTGCCTGGTGAGCAAGGGTAGTGAGTTTCATTCCCAGGACCAGAAAAGTCTATGATTCCGCCATAACAAGACTCTTAGAGGAAGGGATCCGTGCCAGTTTCCTCTGTCTTTCTAAGGAGAAATTCCCTCCATCAAAACTAACTCATAGGGACAGGTCGCATTGGGCCACCTCTGAGAGCTCCCTGTGACTTTTTGGTCTGAGTGTCCCTGGCAGATTCACCCATGATCTCTGTGGGGACTTTGGAGCCTAAAATTCATTTGAGACTGACAAAGACCAGTGGTGGCCACAAATCGTTTATTATCCTATCCCCAGTTCTTACAGCATGAGAGTCAAATTATGGAATTGGAGGAAGCTAATATTTTTCACTCACATGGCAAAAACATTCCTGGTACCATTGGGGACAGAGCATTCTGCCGCTGACTATCCTGTGTGGATCTCTTTCACTCTCTGGACCTCACCCTTCTCATCTGCAGCATGAAGGTGTGGATCAAAATTATGTCTTTCCAATTTCTCCTTGTTGCAGAACCATGTCTTCTAAAAAGATTTTTCAAGCAAGAACAACACAGAAGACAGAGTCAGTTTTCTAACTAAAAGGATGAGAACAGTATTCAGTGGCCTCCCTCTCCTCTGACCCCAGCACAGACAGATTTCTTCAGCAGTCCTGACAGGGAGTGAAGGATATTTACCATAGTCCCTGCACCCTCCACAGAACCTTTTAACTGAAAAGCCATTGGATGGCCTCTTCTCCGGTGATGATGTGGAATAAAGATTGGCGCTGGAAATCAAAGGCTTGGGGGCTAGTTCAAGAGCCATCACATGCGCAGTTGTGGAGCTTAAGACTGATCCGTTCATTCATTCATTTGGTATGAGTTGAGTTCTGATTACGTGACAGTTCCATGTTAAGCTTTAGGGACACTATCAGGTCCCTGTCCTCATAGAGCTTATATTCCAGTGAAGGAAAACAGGTAATCAACAGACAAACCATTTAATTTTAATGAGTGATAGTCAGGGTGAAAGAAATGGGGAGGCACGAGGCTGGGGGACCGCACTCTCTTACACAGGTGGCAAAGCCTGGCTGCCTCAGGAGGGAAGCTTGGAGAGAAAGGCGCATTGCGAAAGTGCGTGTGTTACAAGCAGAGAGGACACACCTGAGAAAGTCCCAAGGCAAGACGGAGCTTGGAGAGTTCAATAGAAGAAAGCAGAAGGGAGAGAGGGAGGAAGGGAAATGTCAGAGGAGACGGGGGACGGTACCAGAGGAGCTGGAGGAGGGAGCAGGACCCCAATCTCTGGGGCCTGGAGGCCACAGCTGGAGCTGTATGGAAGGGCAGGGAGACCACAGAGTCCAGTCACCACTGCCTAAGGTACCCACAGGCTGGTCACATGTCTATGTTAGACTGTGCAGTTGCCATAACAAAAACTATACTCCAAGTGACAAACAACAGAAATCAAGTTTCTCACAGTTCTGGAGACTGCAGGTGTAGGACCCAAGTGCCAGCACAGTAAGGGTCCAGGAGGACTCTCTCCCTGGCTCGGGGACACCTTCTTGCTGTGTGCTCCCAAGGAGGGAGGGAGTCTTTTTCTTGTAAAGCCATAGTCTTATTGAATTAGGGCTCTTCCCTCTTGATCTTTGTTTAATTTCTTTTTTTTTAATTTAAAGAAAAAAACTAAACAGAAAAAGGGTAGAAATAATACATAATTTTTAAAAAAGTAAGAAATCACTAGTTGACAATTACGTATTTTCCTCTTAGAAGTAGTTGTTCAAGTTACATAAGTAAAGCATACAAAGTAGACATTTAAATAGTGAGGCTGCAACCGGTTCTGTTCACCTATCCAACAGAAACTTAGTAATTTGGTTATCAATCTTACACACTTAAACATAAATGCAGTTATATCCTTTACTTTCTTTTCCTCTCTTTTTTTAATAATAACTATATTCAATTCTGGTAAACTGTTTAGAAGTTCTATGCATGTTATGAATCTCTACATGTATACCTATCCTTTCTGTATTAGAGTGAACAAATCAAAACAAGCCAACAAAGCAAATTCCTAGAAAAACATGAAATGAAAAAGTCATATAGAACCACGATCCTAGGTGATCTACAATAGTTACTGTGATGTCTCTTGTTATTTTTGATAGAATTGTCTATATCATCAGGTGTAGGGAGCGGCGTGATAGCTTTACAGCTGCTGCTCCATCTCTCCCTCCTGTGGGCATCTGGTGCGTCAGCCTACATTTCCCAGGATCCTCTCCCACCTCAGCCTCCCGAGTAGCTGGGACTACAGGCGCGCGCATCATATAATTGGACATAGCAGTACATAGCAATATTAATAAAAATAATTGGAGACATTATATGACTTCAAAAGCAGTTAATAAGCCAACCAGAGTGGGTATCCTGTTGAATCTTGTCTTTAGAATAGTTGCCTCTACTCTCAGACTTGATGCTATCAAGCATACCAGATTCAAATAAAATCAGTTAAGACAAAACAGTGATCTAACAAACCAGATTTAAATAAGATCAGTCATAGTAAGACAGTGTATGTAATACGGGGCTTCAGTTTAAGTTGATAGGGAGTTAAGGATATTTACCATAGTATATCCTGCTATTTTGGGGGTAGCTGTCTGTGCTTTTAAATCTAGTACAAGTAGACAGAATGGAACAGAATAAAATCAAACTATAGCCAATCTTCTCTGCCTCATCTCTGCTATGCTATTTTTCTGTCATTGTTTATTTTTCTCCTTCATTCCACTGTCTGTCCCATTCACTGAGGCCTTTCTGCCATTATTCCTGGAATCCTGGTGATTTTCTTCTCTCTCTTTAGAATGTCCTTCAGTATTTTTTGTAGGATTGGATTGGTGATCACAAACTCCCCCAGTTCCTCTTTGTTGTGGAAACATCTTGTTTCTCCATTAATTTTGAGAGCCAGTTTTGCAGGGTACATCAATCTGGGGTGGAGGTTATTTTCTTTCAGGGCTTAGAATACTTCACTCAAAGATTTTCTTGATTTGATTAATTTGTGTCAAGAAGTCTGCTGTGATTTTGATGAGTTTTCTTTTATAGGTGATCTGTTTCTTTTCTCTGACCACTTTTAATATTCTGTTCTTTTGATGAATTTCTGGGATCTTGATTATTATATGTCTGGGTGTAGATCTGTTTTGGGTGTAGCTGGCTGGAGTTCTGTATACCTCATATATCTGAATATCATTTCCTTTTCCTGTGCTTGGGAAGCTTTCCTTAATTATTTCTGTGAATAGCCTTTTTATTTCATTTGTATTTGCCCCTGATTCTTTGCTCACATTTTTTATTCTTAAGTTATAAATCCTCTTGTCATCTTCTAGCCTTTGTATTGTTACCTCCTGGTTCCTTGTTATTTTTAAGAGATCTTTCCTTTCACGATCATACATTGCAAATCTGTCTTCAAGTTTTGAAAGTATGTCTTTAGTTTCTGTCAAGAAATTTTGCCAGTTTTCAATGGAGTTTTTAATTTCCTGGTATTCTCTTTGGATCTGTTCACATATTCTAGATTTTGTTTATATTCTTCATCAAAGGTTTCTCTCCTTTTTCTGGGTTCCTCCATTCTTCCATCTGTGTCTTCTTGAGAAGTGCTTATTATTTCTTTTATTAATCTTCTTATATCTTGCTTCACTTGAGTTAGAATTTCAGATTTAAATTCGTCGATGAGGTCACGGAAGTATTTCTTTATTTCTATTGAGGCTGTGTCCAATACGCGTATTTGCTGCCCTTGATCTCTTCTGTATTTACCTCTCCTGGACTTATTTTCCCTGGGTCAGTGGCTGGAGGCTTTTTCTTGTTTCTTTCTCTTGTCATGTTTCTGGTTTCTTTCAGACAGGTGTATGGTGGAGGTCTCAGGTCCTTTCTGTATTGCTTATGGTTTTTCTGAAGCATACTGGCCAGGGGATTGCTGCCCTCTTCAGTCTGCTGTTGATCTGTGAGGTGCATGCAGGAGTGATGTGGGCCTGCCCCTCTCCTCTGAGCCAGTCAGCCAGTGAGTGCCTTCAGCATGTTAGTCTGTGCCCTGCAGATGCCACAGGCTCGGGACAGTTTTGTCCCTGGCTATCGGGTCCTGACCTAAGCAGATCCCGCCAGTCCACTTTGGACCAGGAGCAGCTGACTAATGCCACTGTGGTTGCCTGTCCTGCCCAACTCCAATATGTTGTCTATCCGGTCACCCCATCTGCAGGACCCAGTTCTCAGCACTCACCATGGGTCAGTGCAGTTTGCCTCACTGGTTCTGCTCCCTGTTGTGATGCCTCCTCCCACCCAGGGTCTCGGACTCACCAACCCTCAGTCTTGGCAGGACCACGACCTCAGCTCGATTGTGAGTCCCCCGACTCCAAGATGCGCCCAGCACAGCGCGGGACCAGGTTGATGGGAGCGTGTCCAGCGCCAGCCCTCCACCAGCGCAGCACAGGACCAGCTCCAGCCCTCTGGCCATGCTTCCCCCACCTTTGTTTCTTTCTTTTTTTTTCTTTTTCCTAGTTTCTTCCTGGGTCGTGAGAATCCCTCTCCTTTCGGCTGGTCTTCTCCATGGTGTTAAATTCTAGCACCTGCATTGTTTTTCTCAGAGAGGCTCTCTACGGTGCTACCTGTCAATCCGCCATGTTTTCCCCCGACCTATGATCTTATTTAAACTTAAACAGCTCCAAAGATCCTACGTCCAGACGCAGTCACAGTAGGAGTTAAGGGATCAGCATAGAAGTGGATTGATGGCAGACACTTGTAGTTCTAGGGGAGGCAGAGGCAGGAGAACTGCTGTAAGTCTGAGGCCAGTCCAGGCCACAGAAAATTCAAAGCCAGGGCTGGGATTTAGCTCAGCTGCAAAGGCACTGGCCAGGCATGTGCAAGGTCATGAGTTGGATCCCCAGTACCAAAAAGAAAAAAAGAAAATTCAAAGCCAGATTGGACTCATAGTGAGACTCTGTCTCAAAAAGAAAAAAATAGAAAAGAAAGAGAAAGAAATAAAAAAAGAAAAGAAACTGACATACAAATTTGAGGGGACACAATTCAGAATCACCCAGAAATCAGAGCACAGGCCAGACCAGATATCTTTCCACACTCAATCTCACCACCACCTCACAAGCTTCCTCCATGGAAGAAATCTAATGTCCATTCTGTGGCTAAAGCTAAACCCAGAAAGCACGAACCAGCTGCATGGATTCCAGCCTCGCGCCTGTTCACTGCCAGCCTGGAGGGCACACAGCCTGCTGTGTTGGGGACAGAGCAGTTTTAGTCTAGAGGCTCCCCTCCCACCTAGATGCTCCTCCTCAGAAGAATCTTCACTGACCACAGGATGGATATACAGTTAAAACGGACTTCGTGTTCGGTTCTTCGTGCGCACCACACTGGGGAGCCATGTTTGACTGGAACCAGCCGTGTAGATTGGGGGGGTGGCTGGGACAATCGCTTCCATTTCCAAGGAGGGAAGGGCCATTTAGCATCTTTCTCTGCCTTCTGGTCCCCATGCCCCAGCGAGAAGATCTCTACGGCCGTCTAGGGTAAAGTCCCTACCTGGGAGGAGATGGCTCAGGGGCCCATTTGTCCTCCTAAGAATGTTCTCTAATGTAGAAGACAAATCTGCGTGGGGTTTGGAAAAGACTAATGCGGCTTAATTTATGTGCCTGAAGAGACAGGAAGAGCAAAGCCTGGGGGTCACAGGCTGTGGGATCAGAAGAAGGTGGCAGCCAAATGGTACCCTGGGCCAGTCGCATGCTGGGAGGGGGCCTGGAGCCCGTGTAGAACTGGCTGGTACTTACTGCCCCGAGGGACTAGAATGGCCACATCACTTTCACGAACAAAATGCAAAATTCAGTGTTGCTTGTTTGCTAGGCCATCACATCGCCCCTTCCTATTGCTCCAGAACCACCATCACCCCCCTGAAAAGCCGGCTCTCCTGGGACCCTTGATCACAGTTCCTTTGGGGAATGAAGGGAACAGTAAGTGACCTGATGCCTAAAGGGGTCACAAAGTTTAGGATGGAGGTGGGGAACTGAGCCAAAAGTGTAGTTCGGCATAGAAGAGCTGCCAAGAGGTTTCTAAAAACCTGCAGAGATCTCTGGAGAGATGCTGGGTCCCCTCCTCGTGCAGGTTGGGAGTTTGTGCCCAATTCCATTTGAAGCAGTTCCCAAGGGGCGGCTGGGAAAGGACCAGAATGTTTGGGGGTGCTGGTTCAAAGCCAGTGGGGAGGGAGCAGTGCCACCACATCAAGAACAGTGACAACAGATAGCAGATACTAGAGCCTCAGTGGGTACCAGGCCCTTGGCTGTGTGCTTTACAAGCAACATTTCATTTATTCCTGGATCAGGCTCTGGGCTGATATTGCTCCCATTTTACAGACAGCAAAACTGATGCTCAAAGAAATGAGGTAACTTGCTAAAGGTCCCCTCGCTAATAATCTACAGCCAGCACAGATAGTTTCCAGAGTCCACTGTTGTAAAACTGGGTGCTGGTCCCGGGTAGTGCTGGGGGCTTACTGGGTGCACCTCCTGGGACCTGTCTGTCTCAGGCCAGGCCAGCAGCTGCTCTGGTTCCCTCTGTGCCTTGGCAGGTGGGGTAGTGAAGATTTCTGAGCACCCTCTCAGGCCCGGTTCTCTCAACAGGATGCTGCCAAGGGTGTGGCTAAGTTTCCACAAGTCTGGATGTTGGGGTGGGGTGGGGATGTTGGGGTAACAGAGAAATCTCTGGGCTGCTGGACGCCTGCTGAAGTCTAACTCCACCTCACTTCCCAAGCAGGAGCAGCCCCTGGGAGAACCCTGGCTTGAGGACGTTTGCAGCAACTGAAAACAGAGCTGAAGGGATGTGGGAACAGCCCGCGGAGCTGAAGAACTGGGTCCAGGACCAGGTGGCGGCGTGTCTGAGCATCTGTCCCACCCCACAGCTGACCAAAGTGCCCTGTGACTGCTCCTCAGGGACCAGTTGAAACATCGCCCTTGGGGAAGATTTTCCCGACCCCGCCTCCGCCCAGGGGAGGACAGCCATTTGGAAAGTGCTTTTCTTTTCTTTCATTTTTTTCTTTTTAATTAACACATAATAATTGCACATATTCCTGGGTTGCAGTGTGACAGTTTAATACACACATACAGCGTGTACTGCTCAAACCGGGGCAGCTGGCATTTCTGTCTCCCTATCTCTTCTTTATGTCTGAAGCCTTCTCCTCCCTTCTTTAAATGGTCATAGAACGAGTAACAGGTTATTTCAGCTTTGATAGTTGTCCAGCTTATTCCTTCTGTTTCTCTGTGTTTGGATTATATTAACCCTATTAGTCCTCACAGCAGCCCCACAGGAAAAGTATTAATTATTATCTCTCATGTACGAATGAATTCACTTCTCCCAGTCCTCGCGGCAAGTAAGTGGTGGGGACGGGATTTGAACCCAGAGACCACGCTCTTCGTGTATGAAGCATCTATCTCCTCTTAGACAATCACCTAGCAACTCTTATCTGAGCCACTTTGGCATTGCGTTCCTGTCCGAGCAGGTGAACGCTGGGCTCTTGAGGAGAGACAGTCCCCTTAGTCACTGTATAGCCACAGGGGCAGGCACTGTGCTCAGGAAAGACAGGCTGCCTCAAGTGGGTACAAGATGATGTCACAATGTGACTGTAAAGGCAAATATCCTATGGCTCACCACGTCCCTAATTCCCTCAAGCAGCATATACACAAGTTAAAGAAAGAAATGGAGTGGGTATTCCCGTGGAATGAGTATTTTCAAAAGAACTGTTCATTTATAATTAAAACAAACAAACCAAAACCTAGAAAACTGCCTGAGTGTGGTGGTGCATGCCTGTAATCCTAGCCCTGAGGAGGCTGAGGCAGGAGTTCAGGGCCAGCCCGGACTTCTTACTGAGTTCAAGGTCAGCCTATACTACAACGCAAGACAGTTTCTCAAAAACAAAAAAACCTGGAAACAAGCTGAGTACACATCAGTAGGGAAAGAATTGAATAAATTATGACACTCATGCTGTGGAACATTATGTAGCTACTTTTTTTAAATGAAGCAGATTTATTACACATGTTGACTTACAAAATTCTCATGACATATTGTTATGTAAAAACAGAAATGCAATGACTGTGGTGTGATTTTTTGTTTTATAAAGAAGCAACCCAGAATATAGAAACAAAAATCCCCTCCATGGGCATGCAGGTTCGTATACTTTAAATACACGCATACACACATGCACACACACACGCACACACACACAAGTGTGTTAATCACCTCTAGTCAAACACCGAATGGGGAGTGCTGGCTCTGCTAGGGAGACTCAGATGGGAATCCAGAAAACTATTGATTTTTTTCTCTTTAATAATCAGAACATACTTCTTTGTTGACACAGGCCTATATTGCTTTTGTAATTTAAAAAAGTATTTTTTAAAAGAACTATCCTGGGGATAGTTGAAGATAATGAAGATGTTTTAAGCTTAGCTGTTCATGGAGGGAAATTAATATCCAGAGTCCTTTCCTGCTCTCTGATTTTCTAGGTAGAGTTTCCAGGCCTCCAGGAGCCCAGGATTTTGTGAATAGACTCCTGCAGGAAAATGTGACTATCTGGGTCCCCCGGCAAGGCCCCCATCTCTGGGGCTGGTTGCATTGCGAGGTCCACAGCCCCTTCTGACTAAGCCACACTGTGAAAAACTGTTCCTGCTCCCAGAAACACAGCCAAGGAAGCTGTCCTCAGCCGCAGGTGCTGACGGAAGGCAGGGCCAGCTCCTTGTGGAAAGAGGTGGCCCACCTAACACATGACAAAGTCAGGCACATACACTGTGGCCTCTTTCACTGTAGAGGAGCCAGGGATGGGCCCAGGGGCCACAGCTACCAAGATGGCTGCTGGCCCGTCAGCACCACCATGAGGCCAGAGGCCCACAGGGCCACCCTTCCCTTGGAAATCACCCAGTGGTTATTGGGAACTCCCGAGTCCTTTACCCAGAAGGCTTAAGCCTGCTTCCAGGGCCCACACTGCCTCTCTCCTGTCTTTCCTCTCACAGGTAGATCATGACTGCCTGTAGCACATCCCCAAGCCTGAGAAGCAGAGATGGGGAAGCTGAGGAAGAGTTGGATGGGGTCAGGGTACCTACAAATGTCCCCAGGGTATTGGATGTGCCAGTGGAGCAAAGCGAGAGACACACTGGACTTGTGGGGACCAGCAGTGTCGGTCTGTGATCATCTCTGTCTGGGCTGCGCGTCATCACGGTTGTAGCAACAGTCCTGCTGTCTAGACGGTCAGGCGCACAGGGTCCTCGGCTGTGCCCTCACATGCCTGTTATGGCAGCCCCAGGCCTACAGACTGACTCTCAGGTGAGTGCTGCAGAACATGAGGCGTTAGGAAGCTCCACTAAAAGGGGGCTGGTGACCCGTTTGGCAAATGTCTCTCAGAGATTCTTCAGGCTCATGAGTATCCTAAAGACTCTGAGATGTTCTGAGAAAACCAGTCAGCTTTGAAATGCAGTTGCTCAAACTTACTTAACATGACTCTTGTCTGGGAATAACAGTTGTTCTTGTGTCAGGGACACTGGACTTGTAGGGTGGGGCACTCGGCTAACGCTAACTGAGGGTTGTCCCTTCATGCATCTGCACTTCATTTTAACAAAGGTGCTGACAGGTTGGCTTCCTGAAAGCCACCATATCCTCAATGTAAGATCAATAGGCATCAGGGAGGAGGCAGGAGAGAATGCAAAGGACATCTCTAAGCTGTTCACAGAAGTGATGGCAGGAAACATGAGGAAAAAATCTGATATACAAATAAGTGAGGCATACAGAATGCCAAACAGTCATAACCCACATAAATCTACACCCAGAGATATAATAATTAAGATCTCAGGCATACAGCATAAAAACAGAATGCTAAAAGCTGTTAGGGAAAAGACACAACTCACCTACCAAGGGAAGCCCACTAGAATCATGGCAGACTTCTCGGCACAAACCCTCAAGTCAAGACAAGCTTGGAGTGAGGTATTTCAAGTCCTGAAAGGAAACAACTTTCAACCCAGACTGATGCACCCAGCAAAACTGTCTTTCAAATTTAGTGGAGAAACAAGATACTTCCATGACAAAGAACAACTAAAGAAATTCATGTCCACCAAACCAACCTTAGAAAGAGTGCTGAAAGACATGCTAGACAAAGATAAAAACAACCACCATCTCCAGAACAACAACAGAAAGAAACCACCAAGATGGACAAGCAATTAAACAAGGGAAAAAAGCAGGGAACCAACAATAGGAACATAACATGGCAAAGTCAAGCCAGTACATATCAGTGATAACTATAAATGTAAATGGGCTCAATTCACCTGTCAAAAGAAGCAGGTTGACAGAACGGATCAAGAAACAGGACCCCACAATATGCTACATACAAGAAACACACCTGACTCAAAGAGAAACTCATAGACTAAAAGTCGACTGATGGAAAACAGTATTCCATGCAACAGGAACCCAGAAAAAAAGGGGAAAAAAAAACAGGGGTAACTATTCGGTTTGCAGACAAAGTGAACTTCAAACCTAAAATGATTAAAAGAGATAAAGAAGGTCACTACATACTCATTCCCTACCTTCTTCAGCTGACCCTAGTGGACAGTCCCAACCAGCCAACCAGTCAGCCAACCAGCAGCCTCTGGCAGCCTCCTGGGAGCCAGGTATGTTCCTGGACTGTTCAGCTATTTATCTAATTTATCTGACAAATAACAGGTCTTGCCAAGTCCCAGGCACTATCCCAGAATATTTACAAATATCGACACCTTACTCCTAACCACCTTTGCGTGGTAGGGCCTGTTCTTTAAAGATGAGGAAACTCAGACGCGAAGAGTTTAAGTGACTTGCCAAGGCTGACAGCTGCTAACTGGATAAGCAGGGCTCAGATGTAGGCAGTCTGACTCCAGAGCCCTTGAGTATTAGTTTCCTGTTGCTGCTATGACAAATGACCACAACATTAGCAACTTAAAACAATACACATTTGTCGTCCTGCAGTTCTGGAGGGCAGAGGCCTGACTCAGTGGACTGAAGTCAGAGTGTCAGTAGGCTGGCTCCTTCTGAAGGATCTGGGGGAAATCTCCTTCCTTCTACAGCTTCTGTCTCCCAGGCCTTTCTTCTACCGCTGCAGACTCTGGCTCAGGATAGCCCCTGCTTCCTCTTCCCTAGTCAAATCTCCCTCTGCCTCCCTTCCTATGACAGTACTTCTGAGCACATTAGAACCCATCTGGATAATCCAGGATAACCTCCCATCTCAAGATCCTTAACTTAACATCACTTTACATAATGTCCCTTTTGCCAGAATAGCCAGAGGATGAGACTTGGGTAGGTCAGCAGGGAACATGGTTAACCTACCACATCATTATCTATCAATGCTTCTTTTTTCAAGTACTGGAGATTGAACCAGAGCCTTCTTACTGAGCTACATCCCTAGAACCTTCTCATTTTTTATTTTGAAAGAGTCTCACTAAACTGCTGGACTTGAACTTGCCACCTTTGTATGAAGATGTTATTATCCATAACTTACACATTAGGAGAGTAAGACTCCAAGAAATTAATTGAACTACCAAGAGCCACCCGGTAGCTCTAGCACAACTAGGTCTGGAACCAGGATGTGGAGGACCTGCTCCCCTGCCCCGCTCCTGTGGCTGGAGAAGCTCGGGACATGTGGGGTCTACCTTCCAGACTGATCCCACTGACTAGAACTGTAGACTCCCCTTCCCGCGCACCAGAGACACTTATGTGAACATACCTCATTTTACAGATAGTTCCTGGGAGTTCAGGGGTTCCCAGTTAAGAACATTTGCTCTTAAAAGAAGAATCTCGAAGAGATGTTTTCAAACCCATGTTTACAGTAGCTTTATTCAAAATAGCCAAAAGGCACAAGCTAAATTAAGTGTGCCATAGAGGGATGAGGGCGCAGAGAGCTAGCTCAGTGGCATAGTACTTGCCCAGCATGCCCAAGGCCCTGGGTTGGATCTCCAGGACCACATCACAACTAACTAAAAAGTGATGTGTATTAAAAATATACATATATGAATAGTGTATTACTGAGCCATTAAAAGAAAGGAAATTCTGACATATGCTGCAATGCGTGAACCTTGAGTATATTATGCTCAGTGAAATAAGATGAACAAAATGACAAGTAGTATGTGATTGTACTTTTAGGAGGGACCTGCCATGGTGAAATTCATAGGCGCCAAGATACCACTGGGAGCTGCCAAGGCTAGGGCAGTGGGGATGCGGAGGTGAGATGCTGTTTTTTAAGGAGTGTAGTTTTGCAAGCTGAAAAGCATTCTGGAGGTCATCTGTGCACGTATTTAACACGAATGAACAGCATGCTTGGAAATAGTGAAGATGCTAAATTTTGCATTACAAGTGTTCTACCACCAACAAACACAAACAGACCTCTCGTTCTATGCTGAGAGATTCTGAGGAGCAGGGGCCAGGTCTGGTCCCACCTCTCTTGGGGCAGTACACAGTGAGAGCTTCACATATGTCTGCCTGTGGCCCTGAACAAACTGAGTGGGGACCTTCTGAGAGCCCTGCAGCCCGGCCATTAAGCAGTTATCACAAGGCTGGTTAAAAACAAGTGACAGCACCACGAATGGAGGGTGGGCAGGACAGGTGGATTGGGGATAAGTCCAGTCACCACTGGGTAAAGAACAGGGCTCTCACAAACTTCTTAAAGGAATCTCAAAGAAGAACCAAGGGCTCTGATGGTAACACCATAAATAGCACTGGGCTCCCTCCTGCTTGAGGGGGACTCCAAGCCGCTCCTGTGGCTTAAGGGGAACATGTTTCCTGACAGTCGTGTTCTTCTGTGGTCAAACAGGGTCCTAAGAACTTGAGGATTCTTTACACCTCTCTGCTGCTTGCACAAATTTGTGGAGAAAGCCCAGCCTAGTGCTGGAGCTGACTCACATTCCTTTGAGCACTGTGCCAGCCCCTCAGAAGCCCCTTATCTGCCAACCTGTCTGTAATATCCATGGGGCCAGGAAGATAGTAAAAGAAACCACGGAAGTGAAGGAAAAAGCCAAGCCGTAGTTGCAGGTGACACCCATTTTCATAATCAGTGGAGGCCAAGCCACTGAAGTTTCAGGATTGAGAGTGGGTGGAGGCATAAATCCTGTTGCTGTTGTGGCAAATGGGTGCTCAAGGTGGGAATCCTGGAAGGGAACAGAAGGCCGGGATGCTGCTAATGGGTGTCCCTTTGCAGAGGGTCAGGTGACTCATGCAGCCCTCCCAGTGGTTCTGGGTCACTGAGTTCCTCTCTTCCAAGAACTACACCAAATCCTCTTCCCTTTCACTGGGATTGCATTAAACAGTCTTTCAGACAGTGACAGAAGGAAGTGGGCTCTTGGTGGAGCCCAGTCTATAAATACAGGGCAACAATGGGGACCAGAAGGCTCCATGGGAAAGTGGCAGGACTGCACTCCCCACCCCAGGAGGGAGAATTTTCACAGAATTTCTGCAACTCCCCTCACCAAGCATCGTCCCAGAGTGATGATAACAAACTGATGAGTGTACTCAGGCCATGTCCAGGGAACAGGTTTCTCTGTAAAAGGAAATGGAATTGGCATGTTTTGTGGTAGCCATCCCTTACTCCAGTTTAACTAGCTCCCAAGAGGCTCTAACTCCAGTGAGAAGGAATCAGGTAGAGAGACTGTCAAATCTTGAGGAGGGCAGAGAGAAAGAAACTGGAGCAGGTCCTCTCCGGGAATCGGGGCTGTCGACTGGAGGTCAAGCCCACCCCGAAGGCAGGCAAGGGTCCCTGAAGCCCTTCCCAGGCTGTTTGGAGGAACTACCTGTCCTTTTCCTATCCTTGCAGTTGCTGGCAAAATAAAACAGAGGATTCTCCCACAGCCTCTTGCACCCAGGCCCCAGATAACTTCTGTGACTTTCCAGCCTCTAGTACCTCCCAGCCAGAGAAGAGGGAGTCCTCTAGGTTGTGAGCATTGGTTCTACACTAAGAGCAAGAGTCGCCTGCTCCCAAATCACTGCACTCGGGGACACCCTCACTACAAACACCTAGAAGCCCATCTTTCCACTCCAAATGGATACAGACAGTTCATTCCGGAAAGAAAGGGCTATTTAAAAGCTGCAATAAATCATGTGCCAACTGAGGCGTCAGACATGCAAACCAGGGGAAGCGAAGCTGCAGGGCTGTGAAGGAGAGGCGTGGCGAGTAGCTGGCACTGGGCGGTGCTCTGTGCCCCACAAAAGCCCGGACACCACCACCGGGCCTCTCTGCCAGGCGAGAATCCAGATGTCTGCCAGAAGATGATACTGAAAGTCAGGGAGGGTTTTTTTTCATTCCTGCACCTTAAAGCAAATGAGAAGCAAGAGAGGAGGGTGGCGAAGGAAATGCGGGGACAGAAGGAATCAGTGAAGGCGCAGACCTCGATATAACCTAGAGATAAAACCACCAGGTCCAGGGACCACAGATCCCGTTAAAAGTTACAAACCACTTAAAAGGGTGGCCACTAATGAGCAGCGTTAATGTAAACCTCCAGTTAGCGACAAAGAATTTGCAACAGTTTTCTTAGTACTTGGAACTGAACTTACGGCCTTCACATTGAGCTCCATCCCCAACCCTTTTAGTTTTGGTTGGTTGGTTTTGGGGTTTTGTTTGTTTGTTTGTTTTGGTTTGTTTGTTTGTTTTGAGACAAGTTTTCAACAAATCCATGAGTTGCTTAGGCTGTGCTCAAACTTCCCATCCTCCTGCCTCAGCCTCCCACAGAGAGCTAAGACTACAGGTATGCACCATCACACCTGGCTAGTAATAACATTTTTTTTTTTTGAGACAGGGTCTCTCTATACAGTTAAGGCTGGCCTTGAACTCACTTTGTAGCCCAGGCTGGTCTCAAACTCGACCCTCCTGCCTCAGCTTCCTGAGTGCTAGGATTACAGGTGTGTGCCACCAACCTTTATTATAATTTTAATAAAGAAAAATATAACAGACCCAGGCATGGTGGCACTGGCCTATAATCCTAGTACTCTGGGAGGCTGAGGCAGGAGGATCACAAGTTCAAACCTAGCCTGAACAATGTAGTGGGACTGTTTCAAAATTTTAACTTTTTTTTTTTTTGTGCCAGGGATTGAACTCATGACCTTGTGCTTGCCAGGCAGGCACTTGTGCCACTGAGCTAAATCCCTGGCTCAAAATTTTAAAAAATAATAAAAATAATCCTTAGCAAAATAAAGAATAACACAACAAATAAACACCAAATCTTGATTCAAGGTGTTGAGAACCATAATCCACCTGCTGAGAAAAACAAATAAATAAAGGGCAAAAGCCCAACACCAACGCCTTCAGTGACACACCCTAAGAATGGTCAGGCAGTTTGGTTCGCTGACTTGGTTATGCCTTCGCTAAGATGCCCAAGGTCAGGGTGGGAACTGGATTCACTCCAGGTAGGGACCACCCATCGCCCCTCACACTTTGTTCTCCCTTTTATGGGTCCCTTCATTCCTCAGTGCTGTGCCTACTCCTCAAATGTGCCAGGCACTGTCCTGGGAGGGAGTCCCGGAGCCAGTGGTCCCACCCATTCCCTGGCCCTTCTGTCCTGCAGCCCCCTGGCTCTCTGCAGGAGCCCACAGGTGCCGACGTGTCCTCCCTAACCCATAGTCCTGCTTGGCATTTCCTTCACTCTGTGCTGAATCTGCACCTAGTCATCCTTACCGGCTCTGTTCCGAGCTGCTTGGGCACCTATCACGGGGACTTGGACCACTGCCTGCTGCTGTCTGTCCTGGCTGAGACTTCCATCTGCCTGGGGGCAGAGGCCCTCTGTTTCTGTGTCCCTGCCTCAAAAACATGAGCTTAATCAACACATGAGTGAAAACAAAGAGGCCAACCCTGAAGGAGCTCAGGGTCCAGGCGGGAGAGACTCTCTGAGACTCTGCCTGTAAATGGCTCCCTGAGGCTTTTTCCACAAGACTAGTTCTGCTCCTGAAGACTGAGTCCTTAGGTTGGGGCTATGGGCCCTCTGTGGGGAGAAAAGCTTTGAACTGTGGAGGGTGGACTATATCTCCCTGTTGTCTGATTATTGCCTTTCCAATCTCCCTCTAAATTGGATTGTTTCATTTATTGGGGCCCACAAGGAACATGGGTACTGATTAGGGTTGAGCCAGAGTCACAAGACCAGAGTCTGCCTAAAGCTAAGCTGCTGGTGCTGAGCTGGCACAGGAGGGAGGAAACACTCTGAGCTCCTCTAGGAAAAAATATTGGATCGATTAGTAATGTCTGCTGTGAGTATGACATTGTGTCCCATAGGAAGGCCTGTCACATGTCAGCTAATCCTGCTCTGAGGAGGCGGGGAGCTTGCTTCATTGATCTCTAGAGAGCACTTTCTCACCCAGACCCCAAGGGCATGTGTAATAAGGAGGCCATTTCTTCCATTAGTGCTCATGGCTGGAATTCCTGCCCCTGTATCCACAAGCAGCCTATACTGAAATTCCTGAGACAGGCACCCCTTTAGGTTATTCACACTTCCACAGAGCATTATCTGGAATACTACTCAGTGAGCTCTGTGAGAGAATAACATACATATTAATCAGCTTTCCCGTTGGTGAGACAAAATACCCAACACCTGCAACTGTAAGAAGAGGCTTACTTTGGTGTACAGTTCTCAGAGGATTCAGCTCATGGTTAGCTGGCTCCGGGGCTGAACCAGCATGGTGGAAAAGTATGGTGGAGGACAGCTACTTGGTCCATGGGAAAAAAAAGAAAAAGAAATCTCCATTCCAGGACCTGCCGAATGTGGGACTCTGCATCATTCACTTATCTGCCAGTGTTTCCAAGCCCTGCCCTCTGTCAGCAGCTGTGTAAGATTGAGGTGTCTGAGGGTCCTGGACCCGGGCTGTCCTCCAAGGACTGACTGAAGGAACAGAGAAGTGTACTGCACCCAAGGGTCACACGGCAAGAGCTACCTGTGTGCCTGGAGCACCTAGGGGAGTCAGAGAGGCTTCCTGCAGAAGACAGCCCTTGTGTGTATGTATATATTTACGTATAAAAAAATAGCTGAGATCAAAAAATAAATAAATAAAATTTTAAATTTAAATTAAAAAAATAAAATACAGCCCTTAGGGGAGGGCCGGGTGGCAGTCACAAAGGCCTAGAGAGCAGCTGCGGGCCCTGGTGACTGCCGGTGTCCGCAGAGGAAGCGGCACAGGCGTGGCTGCAGAGTAGGGCAGAGCCAGCTCCCAGGGGCCCCTGCATGCCACACTGCAGAGCCTAAACTGCATCCTAAGGACAACCAGGAGCCGCAGCAGGCACTCTTGAGGTAAGGACAAGGTCAGAGGTGTGACTGCTGGCTGCTTTGGCAGCTGTCAGGATGGGGTAAGGTGCTTCGATGAGAGGAGAGGAGTCGGGGTACAGGGAGAGGCAAGCTGAGACGCCGTTCCCTGAGACTTGGGATGGGAGGATGATGGAGGTGGAGAACTCTGCAATCCAAAGAGGCAGATGCCTGTTGGAAAGTACCTTAGATTTATACTCAGCAATGGCCACACAGAGCCTGAGCTCTTACTTCCGGCTCCACTTTTCTCGGAGATCTCAGCTTCCCAGGAGGCTTATCCTGCTCTCAGTCCCGTAGCGGGCGCTTGCCCCTCCCTGGACTTCACAGCTCCCTGATATTTCTGTCTGCCTTCAATAACAGTCCACAGGGGATCGTCTTCTTCCCCCGGCCAGAATCAGGGTGGGAGCTAACCTGACGTGTGTCCACACACATCTCTGTGCTCCCCATGGGTGCCTGACCCCTAGCTGACACCCTAACTGCATACCCCGAACACACAGAGACACCACGCAGAGATGCGTGCTGAGACAGAATTTTCAACCGTATGAGACATGTAGGGGCAGAGACTGCCCAAGTCACGGTTTGTCTGGCTGCAAGAGCTCACAAAAAAAACAACTACAAATGTGTGGCTGGGACACAAGTCATGATTCAAGATCTGATTGTGTCCACAAAACAGCTGGTGTCAGAAGCACTTGAGGAGGGTCCTTGGGAAAGGCCCAGCCCTGCCCTATCAGCTTGACAGCCCTCGGTACATTTGCCCAGCGGCACTTGTCAATCACAGCAGGAAACGAGGCAGCAGAGGGCAAACTATGTCTTTCGGACTGCATGGCTTATGCCCACCAAAGCAGCGGTGCCGGAACAGAAAACAAACTCTTCCCGCACAGAAGAGTCCAGTGTTCAGACCTCATATCCGTGGCTGTTAATGAGGCTCCACTCCAAGAGCAATTGATGGCAAACGTGCACTACTAACGCAGCAGCAGTTGCTGCAAGAAGCATCGTGCAAAGTAATGCAATCCCGCTGGCAATGCCAAGAGCTGACGCTTGTAGAGTGCTGCCCGCTGGCCACATAGACCACAGTGCCAAGTGCTTTGCTATCTAGGCTTCACCTTACCACACCTTGGCAAGCAAACATGAATATTTTACTCTCTTTGCAGACAGGGAGCCTGAGGCTTAGACAGGGTCTGAGGTCACACAGCCCCACATGGTGGAGCCAAAACTCAGAGCCTAGAGCAGGGCATGGTGCTATATGCCTGCAATCCCAGTACTCGGGTACCCTGAGGCAGGAGGATGGCAAGTTCAAGCCCAGCCTGGGCAACTTAACAAGACCTGTCTCAAAGTTAAAAAAAAAAAAAAATGGACTGGGGAATGTAACTTCATCTAAAGGCCCTGGATTCAATCCCCAGTACACACAAAATATCTCGAAATCCTGGTCTCTTTGACTATAAACCTTAGCTCTTAACACCTCACCACACGTGAGCAGACTAATGAAAACATTGGGTGAACTAACATCTAATGACACAACACTGACACTGATTATATTTGTATGTGCTTAATATAAGATTTGCCGTGTGCAAAGCAATCATTATGTAATGATTTACACCAGTACAGTGTTAGTATTTATACAAATAATCTGATCCAACTGAGGTAAAGAGAGGTCAGGTGTCTCCGTTCTCAGCAAGCACTGACGCCAGCAGATCAGATGACACATGGGATTAGGCCGGGGGCCCAAGATTCTGGAATGGTGACGTCTGGCGGTATCAGGCGTCTCTTGTTCTAGGCAGGGCACCTCTGTAGATTGTTCCCATGAACCATCCAGAGTGTGACCAGAGCCTGCAGGGAACGTGAGCAGGATGACCTGCTTTTGAAGCCCATGAAGACTCCGAACCCATAAAGTAAAGCTCCCAGGAACTGAGTCCTTCCTCTTCACAGGATCATGCAGGAAGTTAGCTGAAAATGTCTTCGACATGGCAGGTGACAGAGCAGAGCAAGGAGAGCTTCCGCTGTCTCCCTGCCCAACATGCAAGCATCCCGGGGTGCGGAGACCTGTGCCCTGGGATCAACAGCAAGCCGGTCACGACCTGGAGCTGCCTGCTCTCCCTAATGGCCTCACCCCAAGGAATCAGACAGCAAGACACAGGGCCTGGGCAAGTCGCTGAGATTAGTTCTGCAGCTGGACACAGAACCACCTTGAACAGCCCTGGCCGTATCCTTAGCATTCCTCTTTTCTGTCTGTAATTGTGTCGTTGTGACCGCCTCAATGTCCTGAGGCAGTTCCAGAGATTTACCCTTCATGGTCATTTTGACTTTGTGAAAAAGCCAGAGATTGAACAGTGCCAGATCTGGGGAGTAAGAAACATGAAGGTGCAACATCACGTGTAGATAAGTCTCCCTTTGTGCTGGATGACACAGTAGCATTCACCGAATTTCTGATCACACCTTGTGAAGACATTCACCAGAGACACCCTCCAGAATTGCTTCGGGAACTGGCAAGAACAATGGGATAAGTGTGTTCCAAGGGAGGAAAAATATTTTGAGGGAGATGAATATTACTGTAATAATGTTTTACATTTAGACATACACTATAGTTTTTGTCACTCCTTGTAAAAACAGGGAACCCCACGCAAACATGAGGTTCCTCGACTTTATTATTTTGGACTCTGTTACAGTTTGAATAGTTCCCCGAAGAGCTCATGTGTTGAGAATTTAATTACAGAATTCACACTGATGGTATTTGGGGGTGGGGCCTTAGGAGGGAATTAGGATTAGATGAGGTCACAAAGCAGGGACCTCCATGACCATATAGGTGGCTTTCTAAGAAGGGGAATCTCATGGGCTTGCTCCATTTCCCCATGCAATCCTTCTGTCACTGATGACGCAGCAGAAGTCCTAGCCAGACACCAAGCAAATGTCAGCCCCTGCTCTTGGATCTCCCAGCCTCCAGAACTATCAATAAACCTCTATTCTTTATAAGTTACTCAGCCTGAAGTACTCACTTACAGAAAACAAACCAAGATAGACATCGTTCTCACCCTGCTGTTGCAGACAGTTTTGTTGGTCACGTGCTTACAGAGTCAGACACACCAGCAGCACACCTGAAACAAACGGAGGCCGTGTTGCTCCACGTTCCCCCCACCTGGGTGCAGCCTGGAGTCACAAGGACCACCTACCCCAGCTGCAGAAGGTGGCAGCTCCTCCTTCTCCATCTTTCCAGCACAGGCTGGTATCTACTGACTCCCACCAGGTCCGGGCATCAGCACTGGTGTTGCTAATCTCAGCAGATACCCACTTGACACTACCACAAGACAAGATCAGAAGGCCAGAGTTGATCAGGGGACTTTTCTGAGCCAAATACTACCTGGAGAGATGCATTCTCAGGACCAGCATCTGTCAGGGCTCCACATATGGCGCTCCAGAGCTGACCTATGACATGGCCAGGAAGCAGACCCCTGAGGAAAGCTAACACACCTTCTTCTGGCACAGACCCATGTGCCAGTGATAAGGCCAGACAGCCTAAGAAGTGACCCCTAAGGACACCTTATGCACAGGACCCTTCTCTATACTGCAGTCATCCCTGAGAAATGTCTGTTCAGAGAAAACTGCTTAAAATCTTCCAAGCTGCATGGGCTACAGCTCCCCAGGGGACTCCAGCCTCCTTTCTTTGGAATTCTGGGTACAATCAGGAGAGGGAAGATCCTTACCCCACATAAGAGAGGACAGCTCTGCTTTTCCTCTATCTGTCCCCAATGAAAGAGAACCAGTTATCTTGGCAAAATGGGAAAAGGGCCTTTACATTCTGAAATGAAGCGTCAGCCCCAATGGCAGTGAAGCTTCCTAGATACCCTAGAGTCACTTTTTATCCTTTTCTATCTGAAATCATTAGGGAAAAATCTCTCTGCAGCTTCTGTAAAACCCATTCACTGGAGTGAAATAGATCAATGAGGAAACCATGGCCCAGAGAGCCCACATTGGCGCTCCGGAGCCAGGGCATTCATCTTCCCCTTGGCCCGCTAAGAAGGACAAAGGACCCCCCTCCCACGCCCTGTAAGAAGAGCTGGGTGAAAGTTCTTCAACTAGATCTCGATTTCTTATCTATTACACATCAAGAACAAAAATCCCCTTCTGAGAGTGGCATATCTTACACTTTAAAAAAGCACAGCTTTTCCCACTTATTTTTAAGTGCACTTGCCTGTTAATGTGCTAGAAAAAGTCCAAGGGGAGGAAGAGGAAAAGATGGTAGAGGCACAGCTGTTTCCACGCTGGCACCTCTAGCCAACAGTGGCGGGACCTGGAAAAATTCCCGAGAGCAGTTTAAGGGATGACACCCCTAGATGTGTGATCCAGAGTGAAGACTCGCCTCCCGTGCTGTCTGCTGACACTCCCAGGAACACGCCCAGCAGCTGGGCGGGCAGGCGGGCACTGGGCTCCCGCAGAGAGGCAGCCAGAGCCCAGAGAGCAGGGGAATAAGAACCTTGTTTCTTGACCTGATGATTGTCAGCACCCACAGGGCACCGGGCTCTGGCAGTGAGGGTGAGGCAAAATTATAATGATAGCCATTATATGGAACTGTGCCCTGTGCCACTGCTTCCTGAGCAATATCTCATTTCATGGTCACAGCAGACCCTGAGGGAAGGTGCTACTCTGGGTTACAGGTGGGGAAATTGAGGCAGAGATGTTTAAACTAGCCTGAAGTGATATAAGGCAGAACTGGATTATACCCAGGTCCACTTGACTCTTGGCTAGAGGAAGACAAACAACCATGTATGTTACTGAGCTTATCCGTAGGAAGGACTGTTCTGCCAAACCACCACCCTCTGTCGAGGGGCCCGCCCTAACAGTGAGAAAGAAAAATCCGGATGAGTGCAGGGAGAAGGGACAGGTAAAAGCTATTCCATGTTCAGTGACCACAAAGCAAATGGCCAGGCAGCGTCCAGGGGTGGCACGGAGTTCAATCTCAGGGATTCAGGGGGTGAGTGGGGAGGACAGCCACTTGGTGTGAGCGTTTAGGAAGATTAACAGCTCCACTTGATCTTAGCCAACAGGCCGAAAAGTGATTACAGCCCTAGACTAATATGAGACTAAACATAATGTCTAGACTACTACACATGCACGCACAGAGACACAAAAACACCTCTTTGCTGAGATCCCCAGCAAGGGCTGGGCATCAGACTCCTCCCCAGGAGGCCTGCACCCCCTTCACAACCCCACCTGCTAACACAGAGAGCAGAACCACACAATCCCAGCAGGTCCTGCCAGGAGTCCTCTGAGTGGCACTTAGAGAACTTTCCCTTGGCCTTATTCTCCAGCTATGTCAGCCTTTTGTGTTTTTTCTGACTGGTTGAAAGGAAAATGCTGCCTGACTCCATGAGGGCCTTTTCATTCTCTCATGGTTCACTAAGGCCCATACCAGGACTTTTTCTTGGGGATGGAGCTTTTTGCCATCATGTCCTGTCCACTCCAGCTGCAAGCACTGGGCTTTGTTCTCTGGCCAGGCCTCATGAACTAGCTCAGAAATCCCCTCAAGTAGGCCATGGTGCTGCATGCCTATAATCCCAGCACTCGGGAGGCTGAGGCAAGAGGATCTCTGTAAGTTTGAGGCCAGCCAGGGCTCCATTGTAAGTTCAAGGCCAACCTGAACTACACAGCAAGACACTGTTGAGAGAGAGCGAGAAATCACCTCCGTCTTATGCACCAGGATACTGGAGACTCCCTTCCCTGTGCAGAATCTCAGAGATCCCAGCAGCCCAGGAATAAAAAGGGACATTTCTGACCAACAGCAGGGCACTCAGATGGAATAGTAGGACATTTAGGCAAGCCCCAGGCTACTGCAAACATTTTACCGCCAGTCCTGTCAGGGCTGCAGCCGGAAAAGGTTAGCAGCATCCCGTCCAGCAAGCTGCTCCAGCAGAGATGGGCTCTAAATGATACTTGTGAGAGCAAAAGCCCCTGAGCCGTAGGTCAGAACTGACACCTGCCACTTTTGTAATGATCTGCTGTCATTAGCTCACAGTCTGCATAAACAAACATGCTGGTCAACATCTGTCTGCCTCGAGACAGTTTTCTTCAAAACAAGAAAACCTACAAGCCTAACGAACATTTGCTCCACTGTCCTCCCCTGGCAGACATGAGTTTTTGTCCTCTGAGCAGCACATCTTTCTGTTAGAACCAAGAAGTGTGGAATCCTGTTTTTTAAGTGTGTTCAACCAAGCAGGGATGGGAAAGAAGCCAGCCCATAAAGCGGCCCAGGAGTGGTGCACAGCTGTTCTCACAGCTGGCGGAGACGCCCACAGCTGCTAGCAACCTCAGCCAACACTGAGCTGGCTGGTAAACGGAGTCAGTGATGTGTGAGTGGAGCCACTGGACATTTGGCTGGAGGGGCTGGGAAGGACATGTTCTGCCCAGGAAGAGACTCTTCTCTCTAGAGACCCCTCGCCCCTGGAATCTACTTCTCCTTTCCTGCTGATCCAAAGCCACCTCTGCTACACTCTTGTTCCCTTCTGGGCATTTCCTGTTCCTCTTCTTGCAGGTTTCCAAGCGCCCCAGCCCAGACCTGTGCTGCTTCTTCCTGTCATGTCCCTTTTTAAACATTGTCACTGGGCAGTCGTGTGCATGACCCGCTGCTTCCTGCCGCCTGACGTGGACACCAGCTGCTTCCTGGGGTGCTCCTGGAGAGGAGGGGAGGCCGACCCAGGGTGCCGGAGTCACAGCCAGTTCTCTTGCAGCATGCCTCCCGCTCCTGGTCTCTGGGACCTCTGCAGCAGGGCCAGGGACGCCATTCCTGCCTTTGCGTTCACTAGCAAATGCCAACCCAAGTTACCTGAAGTCACAACTCACATAAATAGTCCAAGGACCTGGACAGGGCGCTACCACTCGCAAGCTCACAAGTGTGGGTGTTCAGAATAAAACTCACTGAGATTTTCTTAGCACTAGAACTCATGACCTCATGGTCTTGTTGAATGCCCACATTATGATGATCCTGCCTGTATTACCCAGCAGCATTCAAACTCTGGAAGCAGCGTTGTGATCGTCTGCCCACCTGTTTGGTTCCTTCCTTTATTCCTCCACACCCTTCTCTCCACCCCACCATGAGCTACTGAGGGCAGGGAAGATATCTTACCTCCCTTAGCCTGGCACTGAGCATGGACCAGTGTGTTGAGATAACTGAACCCCACAAGGCTAGGTGAAGACATTCTAGTAGCAATGAGAGCAGAGTAATAATACAGTATTAACAACCACGTACAGCGCTAGTAATAGCGGAGAGTCCCAATCCCTTCTTCTACATCTATAATGCCATCAATTCTCACACCAAACCTATGTGATCACTACTTTACACATGCGGAAGTGGACACATGCGGAGGTAGCATAACTTCTCCCGACAACATCGCTCAGGACCTGGCAGGGCTGAGATTTGAACCTAGGCAGTCTGCTTCCGAGTCTGTCCTCCACGTGTGCAGGCTCAAAAGGTAAACTCCCTGAAATGCAGTTCTTCATGTTTTCTAGAAGAGACTCTTGGTAAAACTGTAACAATTACAAAGAGAAAATCAACACAAGTCAGTTCCACAGATAGCCACGCAAGAAGGAAACAAAGGACCCAGAGGAGAACGGGCCCTACCAAACCGGCAGGCTCCCCATGCACACGTGCTGCCATATGCACACTGCCAGGGAGCCTCGGAGCCAGAGCAGAGGACACATGGGGACCCCATCACGCAGGGCAAGGTCCCAGGGTGGAAGGCAAGTGTACAAGCCATGCTCTTAAGAGACTGTGAACATAATTGTTGGGGTAGGGGGCATGGAGCCACGATTAATTCAGAGCAATGATTCTTCACTCCGCTGCACTTTAGAATCAGCTGGGGAGCTTGGAAAAACCCTATACTCAGTGCCTCCCCAGTGTAATTAAAGCAGAGTCTTGAGGGTGGGACCTGAGCAACAGTATTGTTTTAAAGTTCCCAGGGTGATTTCAATACATAGTTAAATGCAAGAACTACGGGCTCCACCTCTGCAGTCCCATTCACCGGAGCAGTCCATCCTCCGATCCTAGACTAGGGTGCTAAGTGGGGATTCGAACAGAACGTGCCCCCCATCCTCTTCTCCCCTGGGCTCGCTGGGGGCTGGGGGTGCTTTTTTTGTGAGCATAGTTATCAGCTCTAGTTCCAACTCCAACCTTGCTCTTACCAGCCAGAAGCCCTAACATCCACGCCTGTTTTTTCATCTGCAAATAGGGGACTGTAACAGAACAAAGCTCCCAATGTTCGTGTCTTAATCCCCAGGATCTGGGACTGAGTTACAAGGCAAAGAGGAATGAAGGATGCAAATAGAATTAAGGTCACTGATTAGCTAACTTTAAAATACAGAGATTAACCAGAATTTTCTGGGTAGCCACAATATAATCACAGGGGTCCTTAACTGTGGCAAAGGGAGGAAGGAGAGGCCATGCTTGAAAGATTCAGCTGGCATCTAATGCTCTGAAGATGGAAGAGCAAGTTGCTCTGGAAGCTGAAAAAAGGTGAGGAAATGGAATCTCTCCAAGAGCCTCCAGAGAGAAAGCAGCCCTACCAATACCTGGCTTTTAGCTGAATAAAACCCACTCTGAGGTTCTGACTCTCCAGAAGTATAAGATAATAAATGCATATAGTTTCAAACTACTCAACTCACAGTAATTTGTTATAGCAGCGATTGAAAATGAATATAAGATAGATGGGAATGAACTGGATAATGCAAAGATTAAATAAGATACAATTTGTTCACTGTGTACTGTGCTTAGTGCTTTGTAATTACTAGTTGCACTTAATATTTTTTCTGTCACTCTCCTATTGGGAGCTGCCACCTCCTGTGGCCATGCAGCTGCCATGGGGCTGCCCATTCTGTCCTCCATTCTGAGAGGGAGCTGAGTGGCCCCTTCCCTGGGTATCAGCAATAAGCTTGCTTCCATGGCCTGGATCTGGGCAGGGGAACTAGCCAGTCTGTGCCAGAGAGGGCAAGAGGCCCCCAAAAGCCCCTGGATTCCCATTAATATGGCACAAACCAGCTCTCCTGTTCCTGACTCTACTCATGAGAAACATCAGGAATGGAGTTTGTGGGTGTGGGGTGGGTGGAGGAGTGGAAAGGAGGACCCCAGCGAGAGTTCTGACCACCAGCTAAGAAAAGTCCTTGGCAGTGGTCAGCAAAGGCTTCAGAGACCCCACGCAAGCTGTATCCAGTGCTTTGGCAGTTGCCAGCAGAAGGCACGAGCCACACACCAGGCCATGAGAAAGGGTTTGGGTTTGTCATGGTGATCTCAGCAAGAAGACAAAACTGAACATTCACCAGCCTCCCTGTCCACATCAGGGCTGATGCTTCCCCCAGGGCTACAGAGCCAGCCTCAGACCTTTCAGATAGATTCAGGGAAATTCAGTGATTCACCCTAGGTCAAATCTCAGCAGCAGATCCGAGATTCAAACTCATGATTCCAAATCTAGAACACTCCATATCATACTGTATTTCATTTTCTTTTCATAAATGCCCAATTAATATTTCAGATGCTACCGATTTAATCCCAGGAGCAGGCGAAGACAGCTAGCTCAGACTATTAATCTGCACTTTCTCCCTTAAGGAGTGTCAACCACAAAAACATAGAAGCTTCAAAAACTACAAGCAATGAGAGGGGGCCTGAAGGGAATGTGGTGCCAGGTGCATAGATCTCACGTCAGCTTGGGAACTGTAGCTCCGCGTAATGTTCATGAACCTTGGGTTTCCGGAGGCAAACGGCGGGCGAAGGACAAGGCAGCCACTTCCCACTGTGAGCGCCAAGGACTCCCACCACGTTAGCAGTGCAAAACCCTGGGAACTAAATTGATCCAAAAGGACGCCAAGATCAGAATGTTCTCTGCTGCAGAGATTCTGCCCCTCACTCTCTTCCTGTCTATTTCCCCAAGCCAGGCAGTACCAGCTACAAAACTCAGCCCTGTCAGTTCAGCTCAAAACACACACACGCACACACACACACACACACATACACACATGTGCTCACAAAGGCACACGTGGGCACAGAGGCAACCCACAGCAATAGATGCCACATGTTTAGATATGAAAAATGAAAAAAGACTTAAGTGAGCAAGAAAGGAGAGCCAGGGAATGTATACGGAAGGCAGACAGAGGCAAGTTGAGGTGACACCACTAAGAGCGTTGAAGAGAAACTGAGGAAAGAACTCTCTAACCTGCAGGCTGACAGATTCTGGCCCTGCAAGCTAATGGCAGCCTGTGCCAGTCAGCATCGGCCCCTCTAGGACAAGCTGCAGGTGGCACACTCCTCCTAGTGGGCCCTGTGCAACCCCCAGGAAGCCCACTGCAAACCCATGAGCCCTATGCGGACTTTGGGTTGACATCACTGTTGCTGCAAGTGACAGTCAGGCCTTGAGGACCGGAGGCATCCTGCTGACACTCTGGATGGTGGCAGTTCCCAGCAACTGGCCAAAGCTGCAGGCAAGTGAAGGATGTGAGCCCCCTGCCTGGGGGAGAAGCTAAATCCTCCAGGCTGCCAGGTACAGTGTATTTTTAGGTATAGATTGGTTTGGGAACAATAAGAGAAGAACAAAATTATAACATCCTGAGGTTCTTATAAAGTCTGATCAGCACAGCTCCTGCTAACCATCTGAAAAGATCTGAGGGAGCCAGGCCAACTGGGGCTCCCCACAGGCCCTGCTCAGGGCAGGGGGTATCACTGTTAAGATCAGGAACTTTAGGCTTCTGGTGCTGGGAGGGGTGTTTTTCATTCCTCTGACTCTCAAACAAATATACCAGGTGGTGTGATCTTTAATCCTAATGATCCCCCAGGAGGGAGATTTTTCAACCTTCCCTCCGCCTTTACTGGGGGTAGGGACCAGCCTAAGCCAACGCACACTGCTCCTTGCCCTACTCCTTCTCCTTGGTCTTTGATACAGACTATTGATGATCTGTTAGTCATACACAGATGGCTCCACCTGTAAGTACACGCCTGCATCCCCACCCCCAGATTATCATCCCTGAGCCCCTTTGAATACACAGCTTGGGGCTGCTACTGTGTTACACACAGATACATAAGCTCTCCTTCTCTAACTCTCCTGGGTGGCCTCACCACCCCTTATTCTCATTTCTTATTACTCCTTTATGGCCATTTGTGTCCCCTCACCATTCCCCAGAATCTCTGGGATTCCCCATGATCACAAATGCTTGGGCAGACCCTTCCCCTAAAGCACCTTCCCCTGCCCACACCGGCTAGAACTCTGCCCAGCCTTCAGCTGGCACAATGTCCCAGTCCCCACCCTGGTGGAAGGGTTTGCTGTTCTGTTCTTCCACTCAACCCACAATCCTTGCAGCCCAAGTACACGCGCATTTGCATGCTTATCTCCGCATTACATCACAAGCCTGGTTAAAGCAGGAACCTTCCCGGTGCCTGGCTCGGAAGAGACCTTCAATAGCTCGGTGTTGAAGGAATTAATCACCTTTTGTCCTGTCCTCAGGGGAGGTGGGGGAACAGTTGCTGTTTCCAACAACAGCAGGAAGACAAATATCGCCCTGCCCTCCCCTCCCCAACCTCATCCACACACACAGGGGTGGGAATTCCTTTTGCTCTCCACTCTGTAAGGTTTCTAGCACATTCTATCAGGAAGGATCATAGAGAAATTGGGGGATCTTGGAGAGCACTTGGCTCTGTGTCTTCCGGCACCAGCGAGGGACCTGGTGGTAGCAAGGGGCAGTGAGGGACCGGGGGTGTGAACAACAGCACAGCAGACAGGAGTCAGGTCTGCATGTGGCCCCCGCCTGTCCAGCACAGCTGCTGAGTACGCGAGCTGTGGTCATCCTTTGCCTGGCAGCCAGCTGCCCACTGATTCCCATTTTGTGGCTGTGACCAGGACAGTCACAGGCCAGCAGCCATGACCAAACCCACCTCTGCTATGGAGCAAGTCACATATCAGAGCCATGGCGGCATAGGCCCAGGCATCAGTACTGTCCTGTGACATGGGAGTCACAGCCGTGTTGCTACAACCCTCCGTCAGCCGGTAGCCAGCCTGCCTCTTTCCCCTTTCATTTCACAGGCTTGAGAAGTGGGGAGACCAGACCAGGCTGGGGTTCCATGACCTGCTCCAACCCTGAGCTCCAGGACAAATGGCTGTCTCAGAACATGGCTCGCAACCCCCACTAGATGACAGCACGGCCAGCAAGGAGCGGGGTGCACCACAGCCTAAGGGGAAGCCGTGAAGGTTTAGGGTACAAGACTAATAAAAGACTTACAAATCCTTGAACTATTTTCCCTCAATTCCCAGATTCACTTTCTGACTCCCTATTTGTGTCAATAAATATCAACACAAATACTGGTTTGGATAAGGCTCCCACAGTCAGGTTCACAGAGTGTGGGGGACAAGGGGCTTGGGGTCAGTTATGGCTGGAATCTAGGTGTCCCCCCAAACAGTCACGCACTCATAGGCAGAGCTTTTGAAAATGACAGGTCATGGGGGTGTATAGCTGATTTGCTCTTAGCGGTGGGGTCTGGGCGGAAGAGGCCCTGACCAGAGTGTGAGAAGGGTCTAGCACCCTCCCCAGCTCCTCCTCCGCGCTCTGCCTCCTGGCTGCCATGACACAAACTGCGTTCTCTGCCCGGATCCATCCACCTCGCCTTCCTGCTTGGGGCCTACCCACTATGGACTAAGGGCATGAGCCAAAATAAACCTCTCCTTTGATTTTCAAGGGTTGAGTTTGACGTCTCTGTGATGCAAAAGTGACTGAGACAGACCCAAAACATCCCCTGCTGGGGGAGAGTCAAGAAGGCCAGGCGGACCAAAACGAAGGGCTAAAGGAACACAGGGGAAACAGAGGCAGGCAGACTGTGGCTCTCAGCCAACGCCCACTGTGCAAGGAAGGGTGAGAGAATGGGGGGCAGACACGGGGGCCCAGAGCAGCAGCTCGGTAAGTAGAAAGTGATGCCTCTGGCTGTGGCGATAGAAGGAGAAAGCAGAGAGGCAGCGCTGCACTCCCAGGCCACAACAGTGTCGGCCCCTGTGGCAACAGTCCCCTGCGCAGACAGGCCAAGGGATCTCCCAAAGTAGTAGCAGGGTCAGAACAAAGAAAGGACACTCCCCACAAAGGAAAGGAGGGGAAGAGACCACCCTGGGAAGTCCTGGAGCCAGCTGATGGTGCCCAGGTGTGAGGCTGCTAGAACAGTCGGGGTACGGGGCAAACTGAAGAGGCTGCGAGGTCTGACCCGAGAGCCACCGACAGCCAGGCATAACATCAGAAAGGACCTGTTTTCAGCCTTAGTGGGCGTTAGCTTGGGGCAGGGGACTCCCAGGGACATGGTGACTAGGCTCAGAAAGTAAGAGCCAGCCCCTGGGAGGGCAGGCAGCCAGAAAGAGCAAGGCTCGCATGGGGCTCAGCCAGCGGCCAGGCTTCAAGACACACACTGACCTAGCTGGAGCGGGGGAAAGCCAGTCACCACGACTGAGACGGCGACCTTCCCAGCTCCCGGGAGGCACCGGGCTTATCCTCGGAGCTGGGACCCACAGGGAAGATAGTACAGTGACCAGGGGTTTCTAACAGGTAGTGGGGCCGCCACAGGGCATCCAGAACCTGGGTGGTCCCTTCTGGGATACAGCTAGGACAAGGGCTTCAAGAGCTCATAGCATTGGACCAATAGTGTCCGAGTTGCTGTTTGGCCCTGGGCTTCCTCATGTCCACTCTTTGTGCCTGTCTAGAGGGGGTTCCCATGACTCATCCCTCAAAAGGCTGCTGCTTCCAGACAGGGCTGGGATTATGGGTAGCACAGTGTGAGGATAGAGCTCTTTCTCCGAAGCAGGAAAGCCAGCAGGCTTTTGAGATGGTGACTTGGTTTGAGTCCCTCCCTGCCTCTCACCAGCCACAGGACATTGGACACATTGTCTACCTTCCCTCAGCCTCATCTGCCTTATCTATAAAATGAGAACAACAGAATCCACCTCACAAGATTCCTCAGGAGTAACTGAGGTAACAAAGTAAAGAGTCATCCCCAGAACATAAGATGTTAGCACTGTCACCATCTAGAAACCACTTTCCAAATCTAAGCCTGGAATCTGACGATTGGCCCCGAGAGTTAAAGTATCGGACTGAGTGAAGGTGCTCGTAGAGATGGTGCGAGAAGCAACCCAACCTCACATCTCGGTGGGTACACTGCTCACACAGAAAAGGACACAGACGGGCCAGGGATAAAGTCCAAATGACAAAGTCACAAATTGGACCCAGATCTACTGACTACAAGCCCAGGATCCCTCATTCTACACCACAGGTTTATATGCGGGGTTCAGAGAAGACAAAACTCTTTCCCAATAAATTGTATTGAATCCTTTCAACCAAAGAGACACCAGGGACAGATCTCTTCCTAATCCAGTTTATTGGATTATAGAAAATCTGAGCAATGGTAATTTTACTACCATTTCTCTTAAAAACAGGAAAATGCCACTTTACTAGAGTCTTGCCCAAGAGCAAGCCAGAATCATCAGAGTGTCTGTGGTAGTTGCAGTGGGTTAGTTCTGAAATGCCTCCCTGAAATGCTCGTGTGTCCCAAGGGCAGGCCCTGGGTGAGTGACCCAATCATGAGGGCTCATCGTGCCTGATCAGTAGACTAGCCCATAGACGAGGTCATCATTTATGACATTACCGGAAGATGACGGGGGTGCTTCACTGAAGGGGGAGTGTCTTGAGGACCCATCTGGGCCCTGGCCCCTTACTCTCAAGCTCTTTCCCTCTCAGCTTCCGGCCACCCTGTGCGAGCAGATTTTCTCTGCCACACTCTTCCCACGTGATGTCTCTGTCTCACCAGGGGCTGAAAAGGATGGAGCCAGCTGACCATAGGGTGAAACCTCAGAAACCAGGAGCTAAACCAGACTTTGCCTCCTGTACATTGTTTATGTCAGGTATTCTGTCACTGTGCTGAAACCGCGACTCATACAGTGGTATAGTACAATGCAATTGTACAGAAGTCTCCAAACACCGAAAATTCTAAAGCGCTTTCTAATTTTCCAAACCTTTGGCATGTCAAAGCCTCGCTTTAGAATCACTGAGCTCCTACTACATGCAACAGCTTTTATTAGGCACTGCAGGGGTAGTGACGGAGATGGCAGAGTGAACCCCTTACTCTCACTTAGTGTATAACCAAGCCCAGCATTTCTCAGTCTGAAGCGTGCATGGAACCCCAGATGTATTGTCAAATCCCAGAACTCCAGCGGGGTTCAGTAGCCTGTGAGGGCCCAGACAGAGATGCAGGCACAGATGTACACCTCCAGTTGAAAACTGCCACCACGGAGGAAAGATGCTCAGTTAAAAAAAAAAATTAACAAGACAAAACAGGATGAATTAAGCCACGAACACACACACTGGCCACACTGGCACATTTATAAACAGAATATTCTCTTAAGTGAACTTGCTCCCCAGTGACTTCGGAAAAGTGAGACTTTGGCCACTCAAAAGGAGGCTGGAATTGGGAGCTGAGGAAGGCAGTCTCATTGCTGGCTTAATTATCCTGAAACCTTGACAATGGCTCACCAGTTTCTATTTGTGAGAGACCTGAGAGCAGTCACCTTCAACCTTACGACACTGAAGCTAAAGAAATGTCTTTTTGACGGTTTACTCTGAAATTTGAGGCAGTGTGGGGGTGGGGAACAGTTCTGTTTCTGGGCTATTAGGAAAGTAGCCAAGTTGATCAGATGGTCCCCACATGCGCCTCCTGAATGCACAACTGTCAATCGCCATTGTCAGGTTCTCTCCCTACAGTTTTCCCTCCTTGTCACTAAGTATTCCTCAGATACAGAATCCTGGATTTGGTCAGAAGCCTCAGAGATTATCTACTCACTGCACAAACAGCAAAACTGAAGTTGAGGCGGAGAAAATAACCTGCCCGAGCTCACACAGTGGTCGGTATCCCAGATGGCCAGGGACAAGGCTTCTCACCTCACACAGAGTGGCAGAGGATTGCCAGCTGTGAGCCCCTGAGGTGGGCAGGCGGCTGCCATTGCGAGGACAGCAAAGTCTTACATCACCAAACAACGCAAAGTTTCCTTGAGTGGGTGCCCACGCTCCCTCGCTTCTCACAGCCCAGGGTGAGGACAAGTGCGTGGTTTCCATGGGAACACATGGCCAGGTGGCTTCGGCTCCAGGGCCCATCCTGAACCAGCAGAGGAATGGGAGGGAAGGAGACATCTTCCCATTCACAAACACTCTTCCTCTCAAACCTTTCCTCTTAACGCCCTTCCCATCCGGGACCCCTGGAGAGAGGGCGCACCTAAAGGACTCAGCAAGGTTTACCTGGAAGTCAGTGGAGCCCCAGAGGGTTGAATTGGGGGATGGGGCTGAGCCTGTCTGCTGGGGCAAATCTCAACGTGCCTAAGGCAGGGGCCTCCACACTGTTAGTCCACACAGCACATGTTCTGCTAGGAAGTAGCATGACACAGGTTGACATTTCTAAGTGACAAAACCGGAAGTCAATGGGAACAGCCAGGAATGAAGCCTTGAGGTCCCCCTGAGCAGCAAGCAGGGTTAGGCAGAGCAGCAGCGCTTTCACACCCACAGCAAGAGGCAGCTGAGCAGCAAGCCCTCCGCCTTGCAGAAGGGGTTAAACCCGAGTGTTTAAATATTTAGCAAATAAAATCACAATACCACACAGAGAACTCCAGGGCTGCTGTGGTAACCATGGCAATCCATGGCCCGGTGGCAGATCTGAGGGAACAGGCACTGGGAATGAGGCAACTGACCAGAGGGTGACAGAAAGGACCACCCTGTGTGAGGCTGGCTCAGGGGACAGCTTGCTGAGACTCCTGCCCCTCAGTATGCAAAAATCAACCACAGGCCAGCAGACAGCACAACAGACTTCAGGTCAGTCTTTCAGCCTTTTGGAGACCACTTTTCTCTACAGAATGACAGGGACAAAAATCTGCCACCTCTGCTACGGATTTGCCACGCATTCCATCATTATTCAACCTATGCTATTATGTGCTGGACTCTCTCAGCTTTGGGATAAGACCGTGAATCCACTGCAGTCCCCACGGCCATGAAGACCACCACAGAGCCCAGGGTCCCACAAGAGGTAGCATTGACAGTGCACTGTCAGACACACAGTGACAGACCAGAGCTGAGGCTAAGTCACCTGCTGGATGTGCATCTTGTTTAGCAAGGGGTGGCCAGAAAAGTTTCCTGGAGGAGCAGGCATGCAGCAATCTACAAGTCATGAAGATGAAATCAGCAGGTCAAAGGCCTGAGAATCTGTGAATGTGGCTCCCAAATTACCAAATGTAGACAAAATGTAGTGATCCATCATTTCCCAGGGTGCCAACCACCAAACTGGTCTTCAGGGACCAGTCTGACCAAGTCTCATGTGTTCCAAACATGGGGTCAAGTCAGGGTACAGCCTCTACTGCCTCCTCTCTTCCTTCCTTCTTTCTAGTCCTTCCAGGCACAAGTGGACCAGGTAGGAAGGCTAGGGCCATCCCCTGGACCACACTCCCTGTTTACAGTGTCCTGTGTACACTGCGACCAAGATCGAGTGAGGGATCATTAATGACAGGGGAGCTGGAGGTGAATGTTGGCTTGGCAGAGAAGGCCATCCTGAATTCCCTTGTGGAGCTTGAAACCCCTCAGGACTGGAACTACCCAAGCAACCACTTCTGTGCTGATCACACTTGGCTAACAGAGCTGACAAACTCAGACCAGGCAAGTTTCAGTCCTCGGGATCTTAGTGAAAGAAAAGTGAATCCATCCACCAATCAGCCAAGAAATGTTTATCAGGTGGCTAGAAGAAGGATCAAGACCCCAGAAGCCTCCAGCAGCCCTTGGAGGTCAAATACAACTTCCTCCACCTCATCCCTCATTGCTGAAATGCCCCAGGCTGGTTCTGTCCCCAGCCTAGCACACACAGGTCTGTTCCTAATACACACAGGTCTCAGGTCATCTCCTGAAAGTCTGCCCCTCCTCCAGGGGAAAAGCACCCTCCTCCCTCATGGCCACACGTAGCTCTCACACTTCCTAGTACTGCGCTCCTAGCTCTGGGCCAGAGGAGACCAAGATCTAGACAAGCAGGTTCCAAAGGCAAGGAAAGTCTGAATCGTATCTTGATTCTCAGTGCCTGACACAGAGTAGGTCTGCTATGATTACTGAGGTAACTAGCTAACTCCGAGAGGCCAGCAGAGAGCTCTGCTGTGTCACTCAGCAGCACATCGACTCCCAGGATGTGACTTGAGCCCGACTCAAGAAGGGGAGGCAGAGAACAAGACTTAGCCTGAGCCACCCTGCCTATCCCATTAGCAAGATGTCACTAACCCAAAAGCACATGGGCCATGCATTGCAGGCCCCTGTGACCCAATGACAGCATGTTATTCACATCCAGGAGGACTCTCCAGGGTCTGGGACAATCATGCTGCACCAGGTGAGACCTTTTACAATTGAGCTGTCCCTCGAATATAATTTATGTCCTATAATATGAAATAATTTCCCTGTCCACTGAGAACTCTATCAGTATGTAATAAAAATATATACTTTTATATACCTAATAAATGGAAAGTCTTCCCCTTTTTCCAGTCCTTGTCTTTCTAGCTCATGAGATTAAAGGGTCATATCTTGTCACTGTCACAATGATTTGGTCAAGTTTGAAGAAGACTGAAGAAGCCTCCAGAAGCTTATGTTAGATTTCAAGGGGATCAACGCCCCAAACAAGAGCAGATACACCCCACTCTTTGATCTAATTGATGCGTTGTCTTCATATATGGCTAGTAGTCATAAACAGGAATTAACAATCTCTAAAGTCTAGCACAAGATGACCCGAACTCTACCACGGCCCAAGATCCCCAGCGCTGAGTCAGACACTCCTCCTGGGCACTGCTTTCCTCCCTGCCCGATGCTGGAGAAGCAGTTTCTCCCTTCCAGGAACTGAGCCCCCTGCTTGTTCCTCTTGCTCTCCACTGGCTCCCCAATGGCAGCCTGTAGACCAGTGGTGGCAAACCTGCGGCATGTATGTTGCTTTTCTTTTAAGACAAAACATGTCAATGAATGAGTTGTTTTTTCTAAACTAAAACCTCATATTCAGGTTTCATTCATTCAGTGTTGGCACTTTGCAATAAATAAGTGGGCTTGCGGGTTGGGCACTCAAATCTAAAACGTTTGCCATCCCTACTTGACTCATGAAGTCTCTCCAATCTACAAAGACAGCCCAGCCATGGAGGATGGTGGCCTCTCCAGATGTCCCTCTGGTTTCCCGCCACTCACAGCCACTTGACGAGTGACCCCAATTCATGATCTCTCACTTGGTCCCCCTTCTCCTCCACTGTCACCCCTAGTGACTGCCTTGATGAGGGCCTAGAGCAGAGGATGTGTGTGCACCCTGACTCCTGCTATGCCTACGCGACAGCAGATGGCTCTTTGCCCTCCTCTGACCTTCCCGACTATTCCTTCTCAGGCTCCTTCTCAGAGGTCCTCTTCCTCCTCTGACACGTCATATGGCAATGCCCCCCCGGATCCATCCTACATTTTTAGCCCCCATCACTGTATTGGAGACAGATGGATGCTCCCCCAACCTCCAACTCAACATGACCCAAACTAAACTTCTACGCCCCATCCTGAGCTCCTTCTGCGGTTTTGATACTAATGAATGGTACTCCCAGGCACCGAGTTACCCAAGCAATCGGGAGATTCCTCTCTCCCCCCGCAGACAGTACCTGCATCTAACTGGTAACCATATCCTGTCAGTTCCAGCCACGCAACACTTCTCATGCATAGCTACTCCACCCGTCTCCCCTTTCCACTCTTACCTTGGTTCCTAACATCACCACCCGCCACCTAGGCCATGGTAACATGCTCCCAATTACCTTCCTGCATCTGAAATTGACCCTTCCAACATTTGCATACCGTTGGTAGACAGCCCTGTGCAAAATGCCAGTCTAGTCCATCTAGTCCATCTTCCCCATCTTGAAACCTTTCACAGCTCCTATTGCTGCCTATTGGACTTTCTAAAACCCTTCACCAAGGTGAACAAGCCACCAGTAGGCTGTCCAGCCCCCAGAGTGGATCCACCCCACTGCCCAGGACCTTGTCTTAAAGCGTACCAAATGCACCCTGTGATTTCCCATGCCAGAGCCTTTGTTTATTTTGAGACCTCCACCAGGAAGCCACGGCCTCACCCAAGCTGAGGCGTTCTGCATATACTCTCTAATTTGATCTGTGCAGCAACGCTTTGCGGTGGATGTTATCATCAGTCCCATTTTACAGGAAGTAAATAGCTAAGAGAGTCTAAGTAAGTTTCTAAAGGCCATTACACACACCAAAGTGGGACAAAGAGCACAATCTGACCCAGGCTACTGCTCTGAAGAGCACTGTCAGCCTCCTGGAGCCTGCCTCCTGGGCTGACACCAGAGACACCAACCAGAGCCACAGGGTCACTCCAGGTTGGTGGCCCTTTGGGGAAGCAAGAGCTATTTCAGGATTTCTGGCCTAGAGAGCTGGGCATCTGTGCCAGGCTCTGCACAAAATACAGCCTCATTAAATACAGGCTGAGGCGATGACTGGGCTAGATGGGTCATCAGAGCCGGAGCAGAGGGAAGCAGTAAAGCTTTGGGGCTTTATAGGCGGAGCGAGGGATGCGTTGATAGCATCTGAAACCTAAGTCTGTGTCTTGGGGAGAGGAGGCTGGCACTGCTGATCTGGGACCTGTTGGTGACAACAAAATTGTAGGAGTGAACAGACTCCAAGGGAAGACACGATTTTCAGTTTTAGTAAATAAATCAATTGCATTGTTTGTGTGTTTCATTTCTTACTAGGACACAATCTTTGAAAGCTGTGCTCCAAGACACTGTGAGAAGAGGAGAGTGAGGCAAGATAATGTCTTAGTCACTTTCTCGTTGTTGAGACATAATACCAGACACCCACAACTTAAAGGAGGAGAGTTTATTTTGGTTCATGTTTTAGCCCACGGTCAGTGGGCTCCAAGTCAGGACAGCATGATAGGGGCCCCTGGCAGTGGAAGATTGTTCACAGCATGGTTGACAGGAAGCAGAGAGGCGAGGAGGAGCCAGGAAGGGAGATAGGACCTTCCACCCTGGTCTCAACCAACCAGGCCCCACCTCCTAACAGTGTGTCACCTATGCCTGATAACCCAGCCAACTTCCATTGGTCCCAGCTGTGGTCACATGAGGCTTTAGGGGGACATCCAGGCATAAACTATAACAGATAGAGTGACCATCTTCAAATGATAGAGGTGACCACAGGCACTTTCTTTCCCTGCTCCGGAGGCAGAACTAGTGCTGGGGGAGAGTTCCAGGGGACCATCTCCCCTCAAGTCAAAAAAGGCAGACTTTCTAAAGATTCTTGCTGCCCACTAGTGGGAGAGCCTCCCCAAGAGGCTGTCAACTCCCAGTCACACAGTGCAGACAGAGCCTAACATGGGCCTACCCAGGGTGGGAATGGTGCTTGAGGTGTGTCCCCTCCAAGACTGAAGTGTGGTCAGCAGGATAAGATAAATAGGCAGGAAGAGCCTGGATCATGATGCCTCCCGCATTGTGAATGGGACTAAGTAAGATTCTTAGGAAAGAGGTTAGCATTCAGTCTCCTCGGGGGCACAGCCTTCTTCTTTCAAGGCACCATCTTGGAAGCAAAGAGCAGAGCTCTCTAGATAACCAAACCTGCTTGCACCTTGATCTTGGACTTTCCAGTTTCTAGAACTGTGAGGAATAAATTTCTATTCTTTATAGTTTATCCAGATTCCTGTATTGTGTCACAGCAGCACAGGCAGTGGGAGAGCAGACCAAGTCACTAATGACAAACTTCCAGCCTTGGATCTCTGCATCTGTGAGGCAGAGCGTAGCCAAGATCTCTCAACAGTGTTCTAGAATCCCTCTTCCTCCAGAACACAAGTCATCTAAACTAACAAATAGGAACTCTGGTCTAGAAGGGAACACACACACACACACACACACACAGCACTTGCACAGCCTCACGGGATGCTGTGCCAGGGGCTGGGCTGCCTACAATTGTCTGGGGCAGGGACAGGGATGGAGGACAGGGTGTGCATCTAGTTTCTACTAAAATTTAGCCAAGTGACCAACAACTACTGTGGATGGAGAAGTAGTGAGCATATTCTTAACCAAAGCCCCCAACATCACTCCCAAGAGATATGACAGCCACATTTGCCCCCATTCCATCTCCCAGCAGCAGCGGCGGTGGCCGCTGACCTCTCCAGAGGGGCATGTTTCAAGCACTGCAGCTCTGACAGCTGTGGGTCACACTTGGGATAGCACCTCCCTCCATGTTCAGGAAGCAGCCTCCAGCTGCTGAGCCGCCACACCTAAACTAGGGCCTAGGACCCCTAACTAGCAGATAAGGAAACAGAGGCCCAAGATCACAAACTAATAACATAAGCAACTTCGGAAACCAGATGCCCACCTGTCTGTTTCTCTGTGCATTTTGCAGTGCTGAGGATCAAACTCCAGGATTTGCACATGCTAGGCAAGTACTCTATCACTGAGCACACCCCCAGTCCTGGCCAGATGTCTTGAATCCAACACCCTTTCATTCAAAAATGTGTGGTAAACATCTGCTCCTTGCTAGACACTATGGGTCCCTGGAAATGTGAAGATTAATGACATTATTGTCCTGAGGCAGGAGAGAGACACACTGAAAACTACAATCTGGCCAGTGGGGTACATACCAGAAGCAAACCCTCCTCCCACTGCTGTCTGGCCTGGGCCTTTCCCATTGCCCCACACAGGAGAAGGCCACCAGCTGCAGAGAAAATATGGCAGGAAGGTAGAGACCCAGGGGCTGATGACTGTCCTCCCATGATGGCAGGTGCAGCAAGGGTAGGGGATTGGGTTACCGGAGCTGAGAGTGCAGACAGAGCCAGGCAGAGCAGAGAGGAAGTCAACTGCTTGCCTGAGCTGGACAGTTATGTTAGTGACCATTTGACTGACCTGAGTGGACATGGTAAGGCCCAGCTAGAAGAGGAGGTGACTAGAAAGGGACCAAAATTTCCACTTCATGAAATCCTACTGTACTCTACACTGTTCCCAACCCCCTCAAGAGTTCCGTCAAAGTAAGTGATATGATTCTCACATGGCAAGTGGGGAAACTGAGGCCCAGAGAAGTTATTATGGGGCCAGAGTCATTCAGGCTGAAGTGTCTTGAGTCAGAATTCAACTCATGAGTGTTGGGCTGAGTAAGTGACCTAGAGGGCATGGTCTTCTGCCCCTCAGGAGAGCTGAAACAGGGACTGACCCTGGGCAGAGGATGGGACAAAGGTGCCCAGCTCCAGGCCAGAGCTGAGGCCACCATGCAGCCTGGCTGAGTCAGGTCTGAGGGCTGCAGGCCCTGAAGCAGAAGAAGTACTCCAGGAGGAGGAGTGGCAGGGATACCTGGATCTGCCCTTCCCGGTCCTGGAGGAGACAGACAGAGTCTTAAAGCTCAATAGGGCTCAGAGTAGAGCCAAGGCAGTGAACTGGGACCTCCCTTCAGCCTGGATGGAGCTAAGTTTTATCATTTTCCATTCTCTTTTTGGCCACTGTGACAACTTCCTACAAAGGTCAGGGTGACACAGTAACATAGACTCCCTACAGATGAGGATTCCAGAAGCTGAAGGACTACCTGGATCTCCCCGTGGTTCTGCAGGAAGCCTAGACTAGTGACACCTGTCCTGTCCAGATCCCTTGCCCTGTTGTCCCCATCTGTACTCTGGCTCCTGGTTGGAGCTCCCTGGACAATGGTCTGGGTTAAAGTCCACCAGCTCTGTCCAATTTGAGCTCCAGAAAGCAAGTTTCCTGGCAACATCTGGACTCTCAGCCCTCTGAGTACAGCCTTGGTCCAAGCACCCATGGTTCCAAAGGCCAGAGAGTTGAATGTCTGGATTAGCGTCCTCTGGTCATCACACACAGGAGTCTGCTCAGGTGACCCAGCCTCAAAGCCTCTACATCCCATCCCCCTACCACGATCTGACACTTGGCAGGAAAGCAGAACACCTCTTTAGGACCAGAAGGCACCTGCACAGTAATAGTGCTCCTGCTGTACCTCCAAGACACTGAGGGACTAAAGGGCCTGGGTTTGGCTGGGCATAGTGGCCCACACCTGTAGTCCTAGGACTTGGGAGGCTACGGCAGGAGGATTGTGGATTCCCTGCCCCCCAGCTCTGGCTATGGAGCAAGTTAAAAGGGTCTGAACTTGCACAGTGCTATTGGATAGTGGCACAGAGCACTGTCCCACACACTCCTCATTCCATCCTCATGGCAGTCCAGCAAAATTGGAATAAAGCTCCCCCGAGGAGACCCAGCAAGGTCACAAGGCTGCCCAAAGACATACAGAGAGAAGAGGTCACAGCCAAGATCAACCCCAGCTCTGCTGCATCTGAATCTTGGTCTTCATCTGCCTCTTGCCTCCTTCCCAGATGTGAATCTATGTTCCTCCAGCCGAAGAACTGGGATGGGTTCCAGATTCACATGCACATGAGGATAAACATCTGGATATTTTAGGCCTCCCGGTCCATAGCCAAGCAGATCAGCTGCAGGGTGTGTAACTGGCTCACTAGCATAGGAGGACACCTGTGGATTGCTCATTCCTGGTTGACCTTCTCAGCTCAGGTCCAACCATCTGCTCTCATCAGCAAACTGGAAATGCACCCAGAGACCTAGCCAGTGCTTCACCGAATACCAAGTCACTCCTGCAGCAAGGACAGAGGCCTCCTCCACATCAGAGTTCAGCTCCATCCAGAAGATGGCACCTCCCTGCCTGATGTCCACAGGGACAGAGCCCACATGTGGGCTCCTGTTGGTTTTCAGTGAAGCATGTATGTGTGCGCATACATGGGCAGGGGAAGCTGGAGGCGGGTCCACCTCACTGCAGGGACTGATTCAATGCCTGAAGGTCAGAAAGGGTCCAGCAAGGGACTGAAAGGGCAAAGGCAGCTCCCACAGCCCATGGTGCTAAGTGAGGGTGAGGAGAAGGAAGCCCCGCACCTGAGGCCATGTGTCTGCCTCCTAGACCCTCAGATAAAGACAATGTCTTGCAATGCCTCCCCAACTAGGGTCCAAATTGGAAGAGAAATAAGATCTTGGACAGCATCTTGTAAAAAATCACCCAAATTGCTGCACGGGGAAGAGAGAGACACTCAACCCAGAGCAAGGCCAAAATACTGGCCACTGCCCGAGGGGAGGGTGGGCACCTACCTGGACTTCACGTGTGTGATAAGCGATGATCAAACCCAGCAGGATGATGGTGGATAGACTGATAAGGCATTTCAGGGCCAATGAAAACATGGAATCCTGCAGGAGAAATGGAAAGAGAATTAAGGAAGGCCAGGAAAGAAGCATCTCAATTTCACCTGAGCCGGGACAGAAGAGGGACTGTCCCTAGCCCCTCTGGGGAGCAGGGTGGAAAATAGACTTAACCAGAAGAGCCCTGGACTGTGCCTGGGCCAGTGCTGTCCCCAGGGGAGCTCCCCCCCCAGAGCCTCTGTTTTTGAGGATTAGATCATTCTTGCATTTTCAGGATGAACCCTACCTGGGTATAATGTATTATATTTGTTATACCCAGCCTAATTCCGTTTGTTAATGTGTTATTTAGAATTTTTGCCTCTGTGCTCATAAGTCATGAGAACATAATTCTTTTTGGTGCCACTATTATTTGGTTTGAGCATCCGTATTATGCCAGCTCAGGTCTCTGTTTTCTCTTAACAAACCAGAAGCAGAGGATTTCCAAGTCCCTTCCATCTGACAATGCAGAGCTCTTTTAGGAATGAATTAGAAATATCCTGGCAGCTGCTGGCAATTCCTGGCATAGGCCAAGGGCAGCAGAGGGGCAGGAGAGCAGAGGAGCTACAGGGGGTAGAAGAGGAGCAAGGAGAAGAGAGGGGTCCTGGGCAAGTGGAAGCCCTGGGGGTCCAGCAAATAGGAATAGAGGGGCAGCTACAGGCCCCTTCAGGGCAGCCCCGCCTGGGGTCCAATGCTCTGCAGGACTTTGAGCTCTCAGCAGGTCCGAAGCTTCACCTGCTCTCCTGGAGCTATGTGACCTTAGGCCCGTGCTCTGCCCCTCTGTACCCAGTGGCCTCCTATGTCGGATAGGATAATATCAGTATCAGCCTCATAGGGCTATGACGGAAATCAGAGGAGTTAGGATATGGAAAGTGCCTCCTACAGTCCCTGGCCAGGTCACATGGGCTTCCATTACTGTTTGTTGCACATTTTCTGCAAAGCAGAAATGGCTGGGCCTTAGCGCGTGGCGTTGGAAGTCCAGAGACAGAGCTGGCTCCCAGCTCCAAAGGAAGACAGGAACACAGACCCGAGGAGAGAGGGCAGGGAGATGTCGGCAGCACCTCTGGGTCCTCGCTGTGTGGTTCCTGTGTGCAGTTCTGAGGTCTTAGATGGTCCTGGCAACTACTCAGAAACAGCCCCTGCCTTGGAAGGAGCTGATGATCAAAGAGTGCGGTTTCTACAGTGATTGCAATTTATAAGGTGGTTTTATACATCTGTCCTTGAACATCCTCAGAACAGACCTTGCCTCCACCCCAGTATTACAGTCCCTACAGGGACAGACCTAGAGGAGTGGGTGGTCTGTGCCAAGGTCCGAGGCCTAGGCACTGCCCAGAGCACTGCCCACAGGTCCCGGGCCCATTTTCAAAAGGAAACAGATGAGAAACGTGACAAAAACAGACCTGACTGCCTATAACATGTGACCAAAGTGTGGTTAGATCGGGTCCAGGACAAGAATTAGTTTCTACTTTTCTATATCACAGTGGGATAACTATGTTTAGAATTGTATGTATATCAAAATAACCTCCCAGATGCAAAAAAGAAAAAAAAAATTTTTTTTCAAAAGAACCTAAAAAAGTTCCCAACACATAGAAATGCACATTGTTTGAGATGGAAAAGTTTATCACCCTGATGTGATCATTACTCAGTACATACCTCTATGGAATTATCATACTATAGCCCATAAAGATGTATGAATATCCCATATCAATAAAAAAAAAGTAAAAGACCAGGTGTTTCAAAGATGCAGTACGATTACCAAGTGGACCTCTAGTGTAGCCGAGGCAGCTCGGAAAGAAATGGTCCCGCAGCTGGGTCACCCAGCAGTGGGCATGAGGGACGACAGAGACCTACACGCAACGGGTGGGCTCCAACAGGGCATCGCTGGCACACGAGAACAGCTGCAGGTCCACATGCCCAGCCACCCTCATGGGCTGAGGCAGAGGGAAAGCAGCCCTCTCCAGTCTCTGTCAGTGTCACACTCATTTCTTTAATACGGTTGGCAAAGACCATTCTGGGCCAGGCACAAGCTAGCACTGGGCACAGAAGGAAGAACTGATGAAGTAACTCATTCATTCACTCACTCTCACAATTTCAACAGCTTCTCATTCTTAAGCACCTACTAGATACCAGAGGTATCGATACGCAGGGGGCTCTTTTCACTAGAAGCTTCTGGGCTCAATTACATGAAAACTCCAACTTGCTACATGGTATGGGGCGCCCGGCAGTGGGTGAAGGTCTGCAGATGGCCTCGGGTGGGGCCGGGCTGGGGCTCAGTGGTTAAGCACTTGTCTAGCAAGCTGGAGACCCCGGGTTCCATCGCCAGCACCGGAGGGGTATGGTTTAAACATATGCCAGTTTTCCTTCAGCCTCTTCCCTGCTCTACAGTTCAGTGCAGAACTCTGCACTCCTTACTGCACACAGGGCTGCCTCCGGGACAAGGGGTTCACAGCCCCCAGCTCGGTTTTTAGAAACACTGCTTGCTGCCTGGCTACCGCCCCAGCCACACACCCGGCCGGGCTGGAGAAAGCAGGCCTTGGGTCCAGGGACATTCAGGCTGCTTCGGGTTGAGCTATTCCTCCCTGGGGACAGCTCACAGTGTTTCCCAGCCAGAGAGGACCATGGCGTTCTCCTCAAAAGGATCTACGGGCATCTGGGGAGCTTCACGCCCACCCCGGAAGCTGCATATTGTGACCTCTAATTTATTTCTTTTGGCAGAAATCAGAATCCAAATTGACTTCCATCATTTTTTTGGAGGAAGAGGTGAAGCGAAAGAGGCCAGCCGGATGCTCTCCTTTCTCAGTTAAGCCTCTTCCATCTGTCCTATGACGGGAAGCCTTTCCACTAAAAGTCTTCTTGGTTTTGGCCAAGACAACCTCCTTGGCTGTCTGGTCCATGGGGAGACCTCACAGCCTGTGCGCCGGATCCATGGAACTCCAGAGACTCCAGATTCCCTGCACTCTGCATCACGTCAGTAAAAAATAAACCGTCACCCATCTTAGGATAGTGGAAAACTGTCAGCGAAGTGGATCTGGACCGGAAATGGCTCCTTTCTGTTCAAATGTTGAATTATCATCTTTTCTTTGCTGCTGCTTCAACTCCAGTGAAGCTTGAAATACATAATGGGTGACAGCAGGGACACGGGGCTGGCTAATTAGCTGCCAGATACCAGTGGCAGGTGCCCATCACACACCTGTGTCCAAGCTCCCTGCCAGTCGGGGGTCAAAAAGAGGCCCTGGGAGCACGGAAGGAGTCTTGTGGTCAACTAGTCCATGTCTCCTCTATGACTCTGAACTTTTCAACAACAGTATAATACTCTTCAACACTCGGGGGTAATAGGAACTGCATCTCCACTGGTGATGGTGAACTTTGAAGCCATTATTCCTAAAGGCCCGAGAACATTCAAGTGATTCATCCAGTTTGAAACCAGTCTGTGAAGGAATACTTATGCAGCCCCCCAAAGACACTGCGATAGAGTACATGAAGGTGTTAAGGGAGCTTGGCGGTGCAATATTAAGTGAAAAATTCTGACCCCAAACTGAATTTGTGGTATATTTCCTTTTTATTCTATTTATTTATTTATTTATTTATTTGGTACTAGGGATTGAACCCAGGACATTGAGACTGAGCTGCATTCCCAGGCTTTTTTATAGTTTATTTTGGGACAGGTTCTTTCTAAGTTGCTCCAAGTTGGCTTGAACTTGTGATCTTCCTGCCTCAGCCTCCCTGAGTTCTCAATTCACATTGTTGAAAACATTTTTTTTCATGCTAAAGATAGAAAATATACCAAATATCCTGCATGACATTAGGTATTGTTCTTTTCTCCTCACATGTTCAATAACGAGAATAAACTACTTTTATAATAAAAGAAACTTGTTTCTTAATATCTGAGCCCCAGACTGCTAGGAAGAAGCCTCCTGGCAGACTGATGACTTAACTCTATTCGTGGCACAGTGCATGTCCTCCTTTGGGGGGACTTTAGGAATATACAGGCCTCCAAGCCCATCTGTGTGATAGGAATAAAGGACCTGAGGCACCAGGCTTTTCAATACCATTTCAGAACTACACATTTGTAACCCTGGTGCTTAGGAGGCTGAGACAGGAGGATCACCATGAGTTTAAGGCCAGCTTGTCCTTCATCATGAATTCAAGACCAGGCTGAGCTATATGGCAAGACCCTGTCTCAAAAAACCTAAATAAACAAATAAATAAATATTCATTACTTGATTCTCATCCCTACTGTCACACTATAAAAGTCACTGTTCAACTTACAGCAGGAGATGACGTATTTCACCAAGAAAGGAGGGGCCTGTTCTAAACCTGGAGCCAGGCTGGGGACTCACTCCCATCTCAGGGGATCTTTTGCTTCATTCAACTCCCAGTCCTCAGAATTCATGGCATAAGATCACTTACACTGTGTGACTCCCCATAACCTACTTGATGCTCTGAGTGAGCAAGAGGGGCTTAATAGGTGCTTCTTGAAACCATTTAGCAAGGGTACTTTTACTTTTCCCTAACATTTATTAAGCCCTGACTATGTATCAGATCATAGAACAGTCCTTCCACACACTGAGCCTCAAATCCTTACCTCTCATCCGAAGTCAGAAAGTCTCCTTGTGACTGATGAAAACACTAAGGACTGGAGAATTGAAGTGGCCTTTTCAAGGGCACACAGAGTAACCCAGACTTCAGCTGTGTGCCAGGTTCTTCTGGATACATACCACACTTCTCCCTGGCTGTCAAATGGCCTGGACTCCCCTGGAGACAGTGCATAGCTGTCACCCCAACAGAACTGGCTACACCCATGGTGGGGGTGTGCTGAATCATATCCCTAGGGGATCCCCCATCAGTGCTGTTCCAGGCCAGGAGCCAGCCCCTCCCAGATCCGTGATGACCCACTGATGACACCCATCTGTGATAAAACACCGTAACAGGAGGAGGACCTACCTCAGCAGCCCACTTTGACGGATGAGGAAACCGGGACTCCAAGAAGTTAGGTAACTTTCCCACAGGTATGGCCAACAAATAACAAAGTCAGATTTAACCAGGCCAGTTTTCACCCCAAATCTGCCTGTCCCCTGGCTCTGTATTCTCCTGGGCTCTGACACCTGCAGCCTTCCCTCTTCCTGGCCCTGTAGTTTCTGCAGCACAGCTGCTAGGGGCTGCTCTAGTCAGCCCTCCACCCCCAGGCTGTGCAGTGATAGAGTGGGTTCCCCGGGCCCTGAGCCAGCTATCTAAATTGCTCTCCTGGCCTGCCACGGCTTCCAAAGACCTGGGAATTCTAAGTGTGTTTTATTGTTTAGCACATTGGAAAAAACAGAAAACTATGCTTTCAGGCAGAGTCGTACAAGAGCATTAACCCAAAGTGAAATATGAGCTTCAGAAAGGGTGAACAAGTGCCTTCCTAACTGAACCAATACCTCCGTGTGTCTGTCTGTGTGTGCAAATGCGCACGCACATCCATTCGCATGTGTGGTCCATCCGTGACTTCCATCTCCGACTGGAACCCCCAAAGGGAAAAGGCAACAACATCACAAGTCTGTACTTACTGAATTAAGACCTGGTGTACCTTTCTGACATCCCCACAGTTTGTACATTCAATTTGTGAAATAATTGATTTAGAAATCTTTTCTGTTTAATAAGGTCAACTTTTCCTTCAATTTCATGGGAGAGTCTCCAAAATTGATTGATATTCAGCTTGTAGGCTGAATGCTGTGGCTGAGTAATGGTTGTCCTAATTAGACACTCTTGCTAATTAATGCTATGCAGATTAAGCCGGCCTCTTCCACAGCTTCCCTGGTTGCCGTTCTACAGGGAAACTCAAGCTCCTTTTCCTCCACCTGGGGCTTCCACACCCACCCGCAGACCTCAGGGCCTTCTTCACTCCACTGTTTTCTGTGGCCTCAGCTTCTGACCTTTCTCCCTCAGCCTCCCACCTCAGCTCAGCTCGTCCTCCCAGGTCAACCTGCCAGCTTCACTACAGCAAATCTTTCCCAAGCTGGCCTCTGCCAGAACTTAGGCACAGGCTTCTCTTTGGAGCCACTGAGATCCTCTGCATCCTGTCTTCTCTGGGCCTCCCTTTACCTGCTGTGTTGGGGATGAGATAAGATAATGCATAACCCAAAAACTCATTTTTTTTCCCACAAAAAGAAATTTTTAAATTTCTTAGACAAATACCTATTCTCTTGCCCCTCAGATGGGAGACCAGGGAAACTCAGCCAATTCTCTGCTGAGCTGTTGAACACAACTCCAATGTATGCATTTTATGATCGCTGTGTTTACAGATATCCCCATGCATTCCAGCAAGACACCCCTGGACTTCCCCAGTTCTTTCATTCATCTATTCACACTTACGCTTACTGAGCACTTGATATGCCCAGATGCTGTGCTAGACCAGATAGGGCAAGGACTAGAGCAGGTGATCTGGAGGCAGCTGAACCTGACCCTACAAGCCCAGAGTGAGATGTGGCCAGCACCTGAGGGCACAGGGGCTTCAAGAGCACCTTTTCCCAAAGGTGCTATTTCTTGGAGAGCAAGGGAAGATTTTTCCTGCCCAGATCCCCAACAGTCAAGTGCGAGTCCATCTTGGAGACCGGAGTCCGAACACCTTGCCCACTTTCCTGAGCCCTTGCACCGGTCTACTGTGCCCTAGTGACTGCCAAGGGAGTCCAAGCTTACCACCGTCTGCACCCAGTATACCTTTTTACGCGGAGCTGGTCCTGCCTCCCTTCCCACCCTATAGCTGAGGAACCTGGAGGCCTATTCTGGGGAACAGAGAGCTAAAGCTAAGTCATCACACCCTCCTCTCAACTCCAGACCCCACAAGGTCGCTACATGCTGGCTGACCAGAGCTCACAAAGTGGACTGACCTATAGCCACAAGCACATGGCTTCCCTGAGCTCCATCCTCCTGTGCTCCCTCGGCTACCATCTGTGCCCAAGATCCTATTCCCAGCATCTCAGCTGGGGGCACCTACATACTACACAGAATGCCCCAGCATAAAGAGCCCACTGGCCTACCTGTACCCCATATCCATCCTAAGGTTGCCCACGGCTGGTATCTGTTCCCTGTCATCAACACCCCAGCTAGGGTGACCAGAGTACTCACCATCGATTAATCCTAGTCACTCACTGACATTGTTCACAGTCTTTCACCCCCGAAAAATGGAAGCCCCAGAGGGCAGCACTTCTTCATTTCACTTACTCCCCTTATACCCCTAGGCCTAGAATACTGTCCAGCACGCGGCGGGTACAATGGCTATGCTTTCATGTCAACTTGATTGGATTAAAAGATGCTTGGAGGTTAGTGAAACACACACCTTTGGGTGTGTTTGGGTGGATTATAGCACCACGACTCTGGAGACCAAGACGGATCCCTGGCACCTTCCTCTCTGGCTCTTCTGCTCTCTGCTCCCTGGATGCCATGGAGTGAGCAGCTTTCCTCTGCTGAGTCCTTCCTCTGTGACATTTCTGCCTCGGAGCCAGGGATCATGGACTGACACCTGAAACAGCCAGTCAAAATAAGCCTTTTCTCCTGGATGCTGTAGATCTCAGGTGTTTTATCACAGCAACAGAAAGCTGCCAATGTAATATCAGTTGAATATTAATATAAATATCAGTTGAATATTAATATTTGAAAGAAGGAAACAAAATTTAGAGATGTGCCAGGCAGGTAGACACCTCCATCCTTAATTTCCGAAGTCATAAGAACTTCGGGGAGATAATCAAAGCAACAGCTAACACTAGTCCCCACCGGAACCTCCCCACCTGGCATGAGAGCTTCCCCACAGGCGGAAGAGGAGGCTCTGAGCCCCTGAGGAGCCACTCACTCGCCTGCAGTCCTTGAGCAAGGAAGTGGGCGAAGTGAGATTCAGACCTCAGCTTCTCTGCTTCAAACACCTGTGCTCCTCCAGTCAAAGATATGGAAGGGACAGCCAGGGTAGCAATCACTGGAGCATCTCCCTTCCAGGCCCAGCCTTCCGAGTAGGACTAATCCATCCCCCGCCCCACCAACTCTGTGGCAAGGCCCGAACTGCCGCCATTAAACCTCAGTGGCTTAGTGACATGACAGACAGTGAACAGCCTGAGGTCAGGACTGGGGCCAGTCCAGGCCCGGACTGGCATAGGGAGGAAAGACAGGAAATGACTGCAGAGCGAAGGAAGCCAGTAGACCGGAAATAAAGCTCATCAAGCCACTTCGGCCTGGGGCATTTCTCTGCAGGCCCCTACTTTGTGACTCTCAGAAGGAGATGGAACCTGATGTCTGAGGGACATCATGCAGTGAATGACAAGGACATTCAGGTCTCAGCAGAGGGTGGTTTAGTGATGTTTAGTGAAGCCAAAATGGTTGACCAGGACACCGATTAGGAGGCGCTGTTCCTCCCCAGGCCCTGGCTCTCCCGTGGTGCAATACTTCAAGGAAAGCAAGGAAAGGTCATTTGGGAAACGAGGTCCCCAAACATCAAGTCACACAGGTCATCCCTTCAGGCCACAAACATAATTCCAATTAAGAAGACGGTTTCCTGTACACGGTCTGGGCAGAGGAAGGCTGGCATATTGTGAATTCTCTAGCGTATGCTTGCTTGTAATTTATTTTCCTGCCCCATTTACAGCACTGGCAAGGATTCCACATGAGTCAATCAGAATTTGGTTACATGTGCCAGGCACTGTGCTGTGGGAGGTGGATGCATACATCATGAGGTCTTTTTAAAGGTATTTGCTGCTCCGAAAGGAGCCAAAGCCCACACAGGGCTCTTCCGTACACAAAGAAGCACTTACCAAATGTTTGTTGGGTGAATGCACGTGAAATAGTAAACGCAACCTCAAACTTTTGAAGTCCATCAGAGGCAAAATGAAACCAGAGATAATTGTATCCCCTCATCCCACCACAGGGTACAGATGCCGCAGTACAAGTCTACCAGGTGCCAATTGCCCAGGTCCTAGAACTAAGTCAACCTTGGCTCTTGGCCTGAGTGACTAACTCTGAATCTCTGCAGGAAGACCTCGACACAGGTTTTTTAAAAAAGATCTCTGGCTCTGTGTGAAGGCAGGGGGTGCTAGTTGGAGCTCTAGAGTACAGGGAAAAGCCCAGCACATGCAGGCCACCATCGCAGCCTTAAGACACATCGAACAGATGGTCACACACATGAGCAGTGAGTCTTGCATCTTGGCGCGGGAGGACCCTTGGAAGCTATGCTGTTCTGTAGCCCATCTTCCCCTACGCAAGATTCCCGATACTGTCATTCAGTTTCTGCTTGGTTGTCTCTAGAGGCTGGGAACTTACTTCCTCTCAAGAAGGCCTTGAGAGACTCTTTCTTGAATAGTTCTGACTTTTTCTAAACAGTGCTTTCAGGGTTCTCAGGTGTGTGGCCCCAGTAAACCTACTCACATGCCCCTGTGTGGCCTGACACCGGTAGCATAGCTACCTGTGCCAATTTCCTCACCAAGTGAGCTTCTCCCTGGACACATACTCATAAAGGTGCAGAAGGCCAGGCCTGGAGGTGCCCGCAGAGCTCAGTTAATCCCAAGCACTCATTCTACTGGAGAACATCAAGGCCCAGTGAGGCCAGCTGCCTCGTATCCAATAGCAGCCTGGTCGGAGCAAAGCTCAGGCTCCCAGGGCTGTGCTCAGAGGGGCAGGCGGCCCTGCCCACTGCAGTTTGCCTACAACAGCCCCTGAATTCTTCCTTCTCCAAAAGCCTGGATCCTTCTCCTGAAAATCACTTGCGGATCTGTCACCTATCACTCTAGCTCCTGCTCTGACAAGCCATCTGCTCCTGACTACTTTTCCTCCTCCATATTTTGAGGCAGTGAGCAATTGCATTACCCTTGGAAGGTCAAAGGCCCCTCTAGCCTTCTCCAGCTGTGATGAACACATATTTGCCACTGAAGTTTACGGCTTCTGAAGTTTACCATCCAGTACCATCATCTCAGAGGAACAGCAAAGATCTCTGCCCAGCCCCTACCCATGGGGTACAAAGGTGAGCCCCTTAACCTTTATCTACCCTCCAGGTATGGCCAGTTATACTGGAAGTTTGCAAACACTGCAATTCATTGCACCCCTTGCCTGGGGTATGGTCCCTGTGTTTCATCCAGATTTCAGAAACCTCTATTTTCTTAAATGTTCTAGACTATTAGAAACAACTAACCATACTTTCAGGGTGGCTCGCTTTGAAGTAGTTTTATTTTCCCTTATTAAAACCTCTCTGATCAGGGCTAGGGATTTAGCTCAGCAGCATAAGCACCTGCCTTGCAAGCATTTGGTCATGAGTTTGATCCCCCAGTACCAAAAAAAAAACCCTTCTCTGATCCCCAAACCAATAGCACAGCAGGAAATTCCATGACTCTGCAGAAAGCTTGATTTCCCAGCTGTCCTGAGTTCCTGGCTAGCAGGGAACCAGCACAACCCACCTTGTCTGAGGCCCAGGCCTCCATCTCCTGATCCTACTCTACCTGTCACCTCCAAGGTGCACCCCAGACTCCAAGGTTTCCTGCAGGAGCTGTGGCCAGACAGTCGTGAGGAGCTAGCTAAGTTCATCTCCGGACAGCTAGAACTTGAAATGCGAATGCTGACTTGCATCAGCTGATAGCCACAGAGGGGCACTGTTCGTGTTAAGGACACGACAAGGCCCACAGACTGCCCCCCACCCCCCAGCTTCACCCCCTCCTAGGAGCCCACCTTGGTCCCTCCCTCCAGCCCCTGCCCTGTCTGCACCCGAGACTGCTGTGCTGGCAGAAGCAATGACACAGCCCCACCTATTCCTCAGAAAACTCACGGGTGGGGGAAATCTGCCACTCCCAGCCTGTGCCTGAAGCAAACCCACCGCCACCCCCACTTTGGTCAGAATCGCTCCCCAAGCCTGGCAATATCTGGGCCAAATGAAAATTTTTAAGATACCCAGAAATCACAGATGGTGAGAAAAACAGCCGCCTGGCAGGGTGCACAGACGTCTCTCAAGGCTGCTCTGGAGTTTCCCAGATAAAGAACAGACCTGTCCATATGCCCAGGCTGCTGGGAGTTTCTTGCGTTCTGGGAGCAGCAACTTTTCCCTACCGCTTCCGCACCTGATTCTTGCCAAACAGGGTAAGGCAGCAGGGCCTCCACCCATGCTCAGGCTTAAATGGAGCCCTTCCAGCCAGCTCCATCAACACCTTCACTTTACAAGCAAAGAGACTCAGCGAAAGGGAAGGGCCCTGTCCTACCAAGGCCACGCCCAGTCACAGAACACAGTGACACCACCCTAAGTGCCCAAAAGTTTGGGCTGGTGTTTTCCCCACACCCCTATTCTTCCCCCACCAGCCCAAGTGCACCTGAAAAGAGTGGAACCCCATTTTTGCCCTCTCTCCTGCCTTTTCAGGTTCCCCCTTCAGAGCCAGGGAAGCTGCATTTTTCCTATGGCTCACTTCAAGGGCAAATGGAGAGAAATAACAATTACCTACTCCAGGTTCTCCGTCTTCCTTTCACTTAAAAACACAAATGCTTAAATATAAATAAAGGGAAATGGTCTGGAAAAATAACCAGTTGGCATAAAACAATTGACATTTCAGTGCTGCATAAGAAGCGGAAAGAATTTTTCAGGAACTCAGCAAAGCCGTGAGTTGTTAACTCCTAACCATTTGGCACCGGCTCTTCCATTGTTTGGAAGTGATGGATGATGCTGATACAAGTGCAGTACACCAAGTACCGGCTACTAAAAGGGCAAACGTAGGAAATCTCTGTCTCTCTCTCTCTGTCTCTCTCTGTCTCTCTGTCTCTGTCTCTGTCTCTCTCTCTGGCTTCCTGACACCAGACTATGGCCAATCTCCTCACCTTTTGCTTTGGGAAAAATGACCCCTGAGATGGGGCATCACACAAGCCACAAGCCATGTCACCATGTCCCAAGAAGCTCATCCAAAGGCCCAGAAGGAGGCTGGGCCACAGGTCACTTGGGCTGCTGGCCCGTGCGAGCTTCACACAATCACCAGGCAGGAAGGTGTGTGGTCTGGGAGCGGAAGGAGAGCAAGGACCCCCTCAACTCTTTCACTTTCTGCTCCAAGAACTTGAGACATCCTCATGTCAAGGCATGTGCTCTGTCTGCCCTAAGTGGGTCCAGTTAACCCTATTTCAAGGCAGAAGTGTCTTCCTCAGTCCCGCTGAAAGGCATTCCTCCTGAAAACTCTCTCCAGACTCGAACTCTGAGGATCTTGACTCTACCCATTCACTTTCACACAAGATCCCAGGGAATCCTCATAAAAAGATATTAGCATGCCTACTTGACAAATGGGGAAACTAAGTCACAAACTGGTTACATGCTTTGTCAGGATTGTGTACCGTAAGTGCAAACCTTCAGATTCCAAGCCCAGGACTGAAGCAGTCCTGCGCCATGTCCCTTCCGAGACCCATTCCCCATTCTCCCCGCAGACTGGAACTCTTGCTTCCCTTTCACAGAAGCTCGCCTCGCTCCACCAAGAGTCCTGCTCCCAACCAGCTGTCCGCTATCTGCATGAGGTCAGCCCCCAAGGAAATCAGGCCAAAGACTACAGCTGGGCTGTGTGGCTCCATCACCCCCTGTAGCACCTATTAAATGAGAACAAAACTCCTTCCTTCCTCCCAGGCTTTTTGTGAGGAGGACCAGACTGTGAACATGGAACTGCCCAAGCAGTCAGGGGTTCCTAAGTTTAGTACAGGCTATGCACAGGGTGACAGTACACCTGCTCATCCCAGGACAGTCAAGGTCATGCCCCTTATCTGGCATGATTATTAACAAGCTAGGAATTACCAATCTACTACTTTCCAAGGGTCCCAGTTTAGATATGAATCATACGGTCACGCCATCCACGTAGCGTTTGCTGCCTTAGGGTCTGAGGGAATGTGGCCCCCACCTGCCCCATGTCTCCCAGCACCCACACCCACGTAGCAGAGCAGGAAAGGTGGGCTGCAGTGTGGCCATCAGCTGACCCTTTGCCCATCCTGCCCCAACCAGGCTCATGAGCCGGCATCACTTTCCTAGATCAAAGCAATTATTAGCAGACATTATTTTAGCAGGGTAATGTCACAGTGCCTGGATTAACTGTGAGGCCATGTCAATCCTTTAAGGTTTACTCCATCAGTTATGGATAATGGCAGTCATGTGCACCGCCTGCTTTAACCCTTGATGGCTCAAATTTCTCAGTACAGAGGCGGCTGTAACCATGGAAAGGGTTGAATTTCAGAATATGTTTGCTGTTGAATCATTGTGTCCTGGACATCAGTTTAGGGCTTTCCTGCTTACAAGGATTTGGGGGGGGGGGTTCTTTCTTTCTTTCTTTCTTTCTGGCACATTTTCCTATTTGATCCGTGGAAGACAGAATCATTCCCATTTTAAGGGCAGAAAAACTAAGGCTTAGCATTTTAAAACAATTACTCAAGGTCACATAGCGAGAATCCAAATCCTTCTAACACCATGTTGCTAAAACATGTCCAAATCTTTTCTGTGAACTGTGATGTGCTCTTTGGAATGTGACCATCAGGCTGTGTGGTTTGACGTGGCCCAGCTGGGGATTTAGCTCAGTGGCACAAGCACCTGCCTGGCAAGCACAAGGTCATGAGTTTGATCCCCCTCCCAAAAAAATGGCCCAGTGGCCACACATATGGGGCATCCTCAAGGCCACTTGCTAAGGAGACAGACAGAGATGGACCTGAGTAATCCTGACAGAAAGTCAAAAAAAAAAAAATTAAGAAACTCCTGGGTTTATTCAGATCAGAAAAATATGCAGATGCAGAAACCCAGCACCATCCGCCTCTTGCCATCCTGTAGAACTAGCAGTGAAGGCACCTCTTACAGGGGACGGAGACGACAGGGCTCCCCCAGCCACGTCTGGGTCCCCCTCCACCCCGAGAGGGTCGAAGCTGGAGGAACAGCAGTTCCTCTGCGTGCGTGCTGTGTGTGGGACCCTGCCCCAGACCTGCTGGGTCCCAAACAGAAGTTAGTCCTACAGAGAACCCCAAGGTCACCTAGTAGTCCGAAGCCTCAGTCTAGATGGAGAAAATGAGGGAATGAGCGGGAGCGATGGGTTAAAGCAGAAAGAGAATATGAGCCTCTCCGTGCTCGGCGCTGTGGTTAGCAGCAGGCAACACCCAGGACACCTTGCTGCGGGGAATTACTGCTTCTTGTCTCCCATCTCTCTTCCTCCACCCTCAACTCACTCTCCTCACCCATACCTTTTCCCCCTTGCACTATTGTGTTTTCTGGAAACAGGCACTAAGCTTAAGAGCTAAGCCAGGCCTGGTGGCACATGCCTCTAATCCTCACCCTCTGGGAAGCTGAGTCAGGAAGATTGCAAAGTCAAACCCAGCCCAAGAAACTTAGTGACTGTAATGGTTGATATATTGTGTCAACTTGAGAAGTTTAGAAGTTTAACAGAGAGACTCAGCAGGAAGCAGGGTTCTTACTTTGTAAAAATCTTTATCCTGTGCAAAGGAGGGCAGGGAGATTTTGTGAGTGCAGCACCTGCCCTGGGTGTGGGGTAGCCTATGTACAACATAAGGGAGAGAAAGAGTCTTGTTCTTGACCCTTTTGCTCTGGCTGCTGCCTTGAAGTGTTGCCCCTGTGCCCTGCCCCCCTGCCTTGGAGCCAGCTGATTATGGACTGAAACCTCTACAAACAGTGAGCTAAATAAACCTTTCCTTCCTTCATTTTGGGTGTTGAGTATTTTGTCTCAGCAATGAGAAAACAGTGACTTAGGGAGAACTTGTCTCAAAAGTAAAAAAATTAAAAATTTAAAAAGGGAGAAGGAGGAGGAGGAAGATTGCCAGCTAAAGGGCAGAGTGTGAGCGAAGCTGTACTGGAGTCTCAGCTCACATAACCCCAGGATGCCCAACAAGTGATCACTCCAGATTCTGGCTGTGGGTCTGGGTCTTCTCTGCCTCTCTGTCACCATCACTTGGCTCAAAACATAATAAATGCTTGATGAATGAATGAGTAAAAGCAATACCATGTCATGATCCCAATTAGAGGAGAACCAAGCAAAATTACTCCACTACAGATCTGATTCACTTTTCATTTCCTCATCCCTCTGACTAAACAGATATTTCTTTGTTTAGAACCCATTGGTTAAGACTTTAACTCTAACGGCTGTGATCAAAGTCCTAGGAAAACAAAAAGCACAGCCAACCCACCCAGGTTCCTCGCCCTGGAGGAGCTGAGGATACAGAGCAAGCTTGGGAGCTGGAAAGGCACCAGGGCATTCGTTGCTTGTGGGGGACACGCCTTCCCCACAGATGGCCTCCTACACCGGCAGCCCCAGACCTCCCTGTGCAGAAAAAGCCAGTGCGGTCCCCACAAATGACCATAGCAAATGATGACGCTCGGCCCGGGTCACAGCAAAGGAAAGAAATCATGCTGGCCAAATGCACTCTCATCACTCCACACAGATGTCACTGGCTACCCAGCAGTGACCCCACATCAGCTGCCACTTGTCACTTGGGGCCAGGTGGAAGGGGGTGGAGGCCTAGGGGAACAGATTGCTTCAATGAAGAAACCCAGCTAGGCGCAGGGCTGTGAGGGGGTAGGGCAGGGGGTGTTCCCGACCAGCTGGGAAAGGGGGCCAGGCATTCAGTGATCGTGGGATCAGGACTCCCCCTCTTCCTCCAGCTGCCACCAGCTGTTGACTACAGTGGGACAGCTAGGAGCTAGGGGTCAGGTGGACAGACAGACAAGTACAGGACAAAGGGTGTGGGGACCAAAGAGGGAGGTGATCACGGAAAGGAAAGTGTCAGGTCTCAGACAGTTAGTGAGTCCTCAAATCCCACAGGCCAGGTCACTGAGGCCCAAATGTGGCTGCCCTCACCCAGCTGTGAGATCCAGATATAGGATCCAGCTCCCCGTACCACACCCTCGAGGAACATAAACCATAAGTGGCACCATTCTGTCCTTAAAACCTTCTGCGGCTCCTGCAACTCCTGGGCCAAAGGCACTGTGTGGTCTGAGCCCTGTCCACTTCTCTAGCCCCACAGCGCCGTGGATTCCAGGCAAAGTAAGTGACCAGCCCCGCTCCTTTGAAATACATGGCACTGCTGGCCCTTCCAGCCTTGGCACACGCATGCCGACCCAAGACAGACCTTGCCCTGCCGCCTAACCCTTCTCAGTGAGTCTTCCAGGCACAGTGCCCTCTCCAGCCAGCCCCCTGGCTCACCCTCCGCCCTCTGGGAGTTGCCCGCCCCTCTAGCCCTCCACATGTGGCACAGCCTCTTCGGGAGGCAATCTCAGGGCATCAGGCCTCTGTCTACCAGGCCCGAGCCCTCGGGTGCAGAAGCCAGATCTTTGTGACTCACTCTCTCCCCAATCCGTGGCATCTATCATAGTGCCTAGTGGGAGAGAAACGCTATTAATGTTTGTGGAATCGCTTATCAACTTAAAGAGTGAACGAACCCTGGGTTGGCTTGACGAGAAGCTACTTCCCCTACAGGTGGCCAGCGCACACAGGACACTGTGACCCAGATGTTCTTCTCCTCCCCCTCCTTGTTTTGAGGTGATAACTTCACAGGAAAAATAGCAACAGAGGTCAGGTATCCGCTCCTGTTGAGGTTGGCACAGACCAGACAGTGGTGGCAAAGCAGACAGGCTGGGGACTGACTTCTTTTATCCGTGCCATGAGCCTGGTAATACATGACCGTGGAGTCTCCAGGAAGCACAGTAGCGTCACTGCCCCATCACTGCTCTGAAGCCCTGAATACCTACACCAGAGATGTTCTCATAATTCAAAGGCGTGCTGAGTCTCCAGAGACCCTTGGAGGATTCTAAGGGATGTGATTTTTCAGACCCTTTGCAGTCCAATTTTTTTCCCCTACGCAAACTACACAGAGAATATTACCCCTGTTTTGCGGCCCTGATTACCAGCAACCGTTAGGGAGGGAAGGTCCTTCAGGCAGTCACAAAGTGACAGTCACCCCCAGATGACCAAGGCTGGCTGGGCATGGAGGATGTGCCAGGTGAAGGTTAATGGGCTCAGCTCTCACCAAGAAAGACCAAGACTCCCTGTCACTTGCCCTGGGGAAGCAGCCCTCAGCCACCCCAAGAACATTTCCAGGGTCTTTGGCCACCAATGGAAGTGTTTTGTGTGACAAACCACAGACAAACACAGATGGGACAAGGTGCTGGAGCCACATACCAGGGCTGCTTTTCAGAGCGGCAAAAAGTTCTCCGAGGACCTCCTGTGGCTGGAGGTCCTGGCCAGGAGCAGTGGGGGTTCAGGCCTGTGGGGTAGGGGAGGCCTCAGGGTCATAGGGTCGGGCTTTTCAGGGCCTAGCCTGGGAAGCTGCCAGGAAAGGCCCAGGAAATTGTCCTCCCTCCGTTTGGTTTGTCTATTTATCTGTTGCAATTTATCTAGTATTTCCTAAAAGGTCACTGGGTGGTGATTTCAATATTGTAAAATTTGTAGAGGTGCTCTAAAAGAAATGTACAAATTTCACAGGTTTCTGCTGGCTTAAATGTAATATATTTTATTAAAAGCATCACTTTGGATAGGATTTGGCAACTGATTGGTTAAGGCTCCAAAAGGCCTTGTGCTATTAAAAGATTCACTGTGGATTTTTTTTTTCAGTGGTAAAAGAAATAGAAATCAAAAGCATTTACCGCAGAGGTATGGTTGGTAGATGGAGGAAAAAGTGGCAGGTGAGATCACAAAATGCTTTGTCACCTAACAGTTCCCCAAAGCAGGGAGCTGGGAAGGACGGAGGCTGATTAAAGCTCAGGGCCGCACCCTGACTCCAGCCGCCAGGCTCCCCTCCTGAAACCTCACGCTCCTCTGTGTTCCTCATTAGCCAGATCCAATCTTTGTCACTCAAAGGAAAATAAACAGGGAAAATCGCCTGAGGGGAGAGAGTCCTCCTAGGTGGACAAAAAGGCTTCTCCAAGCAGACACCTCTTCCCTGAGCCCCAGTCAGAAGTCTCTTTCTTTCCCACAGCACAGCCATTTCCTTCCTGTCAGCCCATAGTGATGCACAACTTCCTGTCAGGACAGCTGAGGAATCTGGGGAAATGCGTCTTCCCTCACAGCAGAGCCTCAACCGTGCCAAAGAACAGAGTGGGGCAGGGGAGCAGCCCCTCAGCCACCTCTGTCCCCAACACCCTCCCCCACCGACCCCCCAGGTCCAGGTGGGGTGGACCCCACACACCAGCACTGTCAGCAGCCAGGAAGGGGAGGGAGCTACCACCTGCTACGGAGCCCAGCACGGGCTGACTCTCCTCGCTGTCCCTCCAACTAATCAGGGCCTTGGCACCCGTCAGCAAGACTGAGGCCGGCACCAGGGTGGCCGAGATTGTAATGGAACAAGGAAGCATCTTGGGAGGCTGAGGCAGGAGGACCACAAGCTCAAACCTAGCCTGGGCAACTTAATGAGAACCTATTTCAATATAAAAAATGAAGAAAAAAGCCTGGGAGGTAGCTCAGTGTAAAGGCCCTGCGTTTAATCCCCAGAACTACGGGGGGAAAAAAATGAAAGAAGCAGAAAAGGAAGAAAAGAAAACAATCTCTCTCCACCAGAGCCACATTAACTAGAGCGAAAGGCAGGGAGATAAACAATAATCACCTCCACGTATGACATTCTCCCCGCGTACCTGCATCCCCCGCTTGGCCTCCAAACATTGTTGGACACTAGCATCAGTATCACCCCAGTGCCTACCCTGCACCCCTGGCCAATGAAATCAGAAAGTGAGAAGCCAGGGAGCAGGCACCTGTCATTTCGTTTTTGGGGGGAGGAGGACATACCAGGGATCAAACTCATGGCCTCACACTTGCCAGGCAGGCACTTGTGTCACTGAGCTAAACCCCCAGCCCTGCATCTGTCATTGCTAAAGATCTCCAGGTGATTCCAAAATGTAGCAAAGTCTGGAACCCCCGATGGAGTTGCTTTTATCATTCATTTACTCATAAGGAAATTGAACTCAGGTTTGGTCACTGCCCTAAAGCCACACGGCTGATACGCAGTAGAGTTCATGGTTCATGCCGCCACAGCTCCAACATGGAGCTCCCTCACTCCTGACCTTCTGCACAGTCTTCCAGATCTGTGTCCCAGGTCCTTCTCTCAGGCACATTTGCCAGGAGCAGGAGAAAGGAGCAAGGACCAGAGCCAGCCGGAAGGGTGAGGACAGAGCTGGGGGGCAGAGCGGGGAGCTCAGTGAGTGAAGGGCCTGCTGGGTGCTCATGGGATCAGCAGATTCTACTCTTTCCTCATCCAGTGATGCCACTTGAAATCCATTGGGACAAAGCCCCAGCTGGGTCTAGAGAATGGCCAGACCTTCGGGAAACAAGAAGGTAGACCCAGGACGTGGGGGGAGCCCAGGTGAGCAAGTCAGGGGGCTCCGAGCTGAAGACCCTGTAACTGAGGTGGATCCTCCCAGCCCTATGCTTGGATCAGACAGAGCTGAGGGTAGGGCTGTGACCCCAGACCTGCCGTGTCTACCTCTCTGACGGCCCCTCCCTGCTGGGACCCCCCAGGGCCTCCTGGGGAAGCAAGTTCACAGCTCTGTACTACTGTGTTCTGGCTCTGTCTCCTCTTCCTCCTCCTCTGTCACACCACTGTACCCCACATCTGTTACCAGAGCCCAGAGGAGAGAGTATGGGTCTGACTCACAGAGGCACAGGGGATGGGGCCCCCAGAGAATGGGTTTCCTGCTTAGAGTCCTGCTTGCCACTTCCTGGTTGCCAAACCTCAACATACTCGTCTATGAAATGGGACAATAAGGGCAGCGATTTCATGAGGCCATCATAAATACTCAGTGAGATAATGCATATCAATAAGCTTAGCACAGGGCCAGGTACTTACAATAGGAGCTGAATCAATGAGAGCCACGGCCGGCCGCTTTCACTCTCCCTTGTCCTAGGGAGTGGCATGAGCCAGGCCCTGGGGCTGGGTGCTTCCTAAGGAAGTCTGTCAGGCTGAGCCGAGTGCTAGCCTGTCTGCAGATGTGCCGTCATCTCAGGCTCCCCAAAACTACTCCGGAGAGGTTTCTTTCCTTGCCTGCCTACCCCAATCAGGGCTGACTCCTTGCATCTATCCAACCCCCTCCCCAGAACAAGGGACTGACCCATCCGGAGACTTCGTGCTTTCTGGAGAAACCAGCCGCCTGGCCCTTCCCCATGCTTCACCCTCCCCCAGCCCAGGCTTCCAGGCAGGACCCACCGGGCCAAGGCTTCAGGTGACCTCAGTCCTGACCTCAGCCCTTATCAGATCCAGAGCCCTAAGATTAGCAAGGGCTCAGAGAGGCTGAGGAGAAAGCAGGAGGTGAAGGACCAAGCCTAGCGTGATGGCACACACTTGTAATCCCCAGCACCCTGGGAGACTGAGGCAGGAGGATCTCTAGTTCAAGCCCAGCCTGGGCAACTTAGTGATTTAGCAAGACTCTGCCTCAAAATAAAATATAAAGGGCTAGAAATAAAGCTCAGTGAGACAGCCTTAGGTTCAATCCCTAGTACTGCAGGGGGAGAAAAGAGTAGAGGTCCTTGGGTTCAGGGGCTGAAGCCCTTCAAAGCCATGGTCAAGAGTGGCCAGAGAGGACCCAGGCAGGTGAGAGGGGTCAGTGGGAGCCCTCTGCTCCGACACCGCACTCACTTACAGTGGAGCCTAAGGACAAGGCACTTGGTAATAGCTACAATTCCAGTCGCACTTAACAAAGTCCAACACCTGGGAGAGACAGACATTGGAGAAATAATGACCCCGGGGAGTTCTCGGAAAAATCGTCTTCGCTCGGAGGGGCAGCTGTGAGGGTTAATGAAGCCAGCTCCGCGCAAGAAGCAAGCAGAGGGCTTCACGTGCCCCTGGGTGGCTGCCGCAAGGGGGAGGGTGCTGTCAGAGGACAGACAGCAGGCCAGGAAGGGCACCCTTCCCACCGGCAGGGGTGCGGGAGGAGGCTCACCCAGAGGATGCCCAATCCACCCCACACAGCCTCCCCCCCCAGCCCCTCCCGCAACCCCTCCATTATGCAAATCAAATGACTACACATATTTGCATAATTCATGCGTTATTAATACGTGCTCTTGTCAGGCTTTTAGATTTTATAAAGCAATCTTGCTACCTTTAGTGGAGAGTCAGAGGCATAGTTCTACAGAGATGTTCTTTTTCACAATCATGGTCCCTAAACCTGAAGTTAGGGGGAGAATCCGTATCGGTAATGAAGTGACTTCCAGTCAGGAATGGGAACAAACATGTGGTTGACACTTTAGCCAATGATCTATCAGGCGCTAGGGTCCCAGTTAGCACACCAGCTGCATAGCACATCACCCCAGGGTCACGCACACTCAGACTCAGACTATCATGGCGCCCACTGGAGAAGAGGAAGTAGAGACGACAGGTTTTATTATTGTGAAGTCACTTGGGATTGGTGGATGATTCAATAACAAAATCCTCACTCTGCATTTTTATCACTTTTTAAGTCTTTTTACAACTTGCTTTTATCCCACTATCAGAATCAGCCCAAAATAAGCCCCACAGGTTGGAAGGACAGCATTTTATTCTCATTTAGTGGTGAAGAAACTGGGGTTCAGGGGAGACTTATTCACCTAAGATCAAATCTAGGCTCTCTGTATTTCCACTACACCAGAGTTGGCAAATGCCTTGCCATTGCCCCATCCCTTTTCCAGGACAGACATAACAAATCAGTCACCTTTCCACTGTGACTGATCTCCTTGTCAGGACAGGCAGCACAAATCAATCATAGCATGCACCCCACCCAGCTCAGATAGCACCTCAGAATCCTTCCCAGCACAGCCCTTCTGGCAGCTGGTGCCAATTATTCAGAATTGACACCCAGATAAAACCCATTTGTGATTCCTGCACTATCTCCTGCCAACTCCTCAGCATCCAGCCAAGGCGCCGACACTGCCCTAAGTTTCCGGGAATTGCCTGTGGGCTGAGCTTAGCCTGGCGACTCGGCCTCAGGAACCTCACACAGCCCCCAGCCAGCCTACTCCCCGGTTCCAGGTGGGCTCCAAAAGGAACCAGACACACTTGCCTTTGGGACAGATCCAGAAGCGGGACTCTAGCACCAACAAGTTCAAGGGTCTCTGATCTTCTCACTATAGGGTCACAACTACACAGGACCACTGAGGTCCACTTTGGCTAACGCATACCCTCAGGGGCACCAGGAAGTGCAGATGTGTGCTTCCAAAGGGACCCTATTGCTGCTACAGCACAAGATCCACCAAGGCTTCAGCTAGGAGAGGGGCCGAACAATGCCAGATGCCACGCCCCTAAGTGTGCAAGCAAGCACACACTCACACAGTGCTCAGCCAGCCCCGGGGACACACCTACCCTCTTGCATGTCCACTGAGCCTCCTCCAGTCTGGGGAAAAGATGTTCCCACAATCCTTCTACAGCGGCCCCTCCACACCCTGCAAGGAAACCTGTTTGAATATTAGCCATACACCTCTAAAAGTGTTCAGTGTGGTTCTCAGCACATCTCTGCATCAAGGGTAGGGAAATATAAATCCCATGCTCCCCAAACCCAGAAGTCCACCTTGGGTCCTTCCTTCCCATAGTTAAAGGCCAGGTCCTCTTGGAGGGCAGGAAGAAGCCCGTTGGTTCCAGAGAGTAAGGTAGCATGGTGCCCACCCCAGCCAGCACCCCAGCCAACACCGGCCAGCACCAGCCAGTGCCAGATCCCTGACTATGGAGTCTCCCCAAACCCCTCAGCACTGCCTTCCCACCAAGCCTGAGAGAGGTGGAATATGCCCTCTTCTGCCCATGTGCAAGGGCCTGGACAGTGCCTCCCCCTTTCGGAACCCACAGCTCTCACTTCCGCTCCCTGCACTGCCTGCCCCACTCCTCTGCCCTCACCTCACTGTGAGACCCCTCCCCTCTCCCTGGTCTTCCGGGCCCCAAATCCGGGCTACCACTGCAGTCAGCATGGGCTTGTTCTCCGGATTGTCAGGGCTCCCTCTGCCAGGGCTCCATTTCCTTCCTGATATTTACAGCCACTGCAGCTCTCTCCAGGAGGACGCAGAGCAGCCCATTCCACGCTGGGGGAACATTTGCACCTGAGAGGAGCCGGGTTTTATCCCTGCCCTGTTCAGAGGTGCCAGGACACAGTAACAATAAGACTGACTCAGCCTTATTTATTGTTCTCATTCTGTGCAGGCAACTGTCCCCCCCACACTGATTGATCGCTCTGAAAGCTGAGGGCCCCCCACCCCTCGGGGCTCTATAACCCTTAGTCGGCTGCAGCCAGTGCTGCGGGGCTGGGGCTGGCCTCAGTTGTCCCCCATCTGAGCAGAGAGAAAGACTGACCTTTAGCAGCTCCATGTCTCTCTGTGCTGCCACAGTTGGGGGTAATCAAAGCATTTGGGGACTACCCTTTGGGACCTACTGTGCCTGTGAAGGAGAAATGAGTGCTGATTACGGACTCAGCATGTTGCCGGTGCTGTGGGTCCAACCAGGCCATCACAGTGCTGTGACATGGGCCACAGGGCAGTTCCCAGGCCTAACCTTCCAGTGCTATCACCACACGTAGCAGTGAATGGAGACCCCAGAGCACCCAGTTTGGTTAGTAAGTGGCAGAGCTAGGAGGTAAACTGGGTCTGCCTGGTCCCTTGCTGACCATCTGTGTGGTCTGGTCTCCCATCAGGCCACTTCTCACCCAGCAGTCCCTGTTGCCCCTGCTTGACCTGTCTGCATTCATTCGCCACACATTTTCAGAGGCTCCCACATGCCAGCACCGAGCTGGCACCGTAATGTCCTTCTCTCTTGATGACTCCAGAAGCATCTCCATCCTGGTTCTGGTTAGAAGGACACTGCCCCTCAGAGAACCTACAGTCCATCCAGGTCACACTGAGAGGCAGGGGGCAGAGCCAGGGTAAACATTAGGTCAGTGGTGTCAAATGCAGGGCTCTGCTCTCTCTGGAGCCTGAGCTGGATCAGGACCCAGCTAGAGCCCTGGGCAGAGGTCCAGCCAGCCTCTGGAAAGTGCCGTGGTAGGAGAGGCACTGAGAACTCAGAGGAGTCACAAACAACGCCAGCACCACTGGAGGCTGGCCCACCTGCAAGGATCCTCAGGTAGACAGTGAGGGTCACTCACATGAGCCACATACCGGAAGACCTCAGGTTTCCTCCCAGGATTCCTTTCAGTCCTTCAAAGCCAGCACACCCCATATGGAACCACCACCTCAGCGACTTGCCAACTTTGTACCTCTTTTAAAGGCTGGTCCTGCCTCTCTCCACCTATCATATCTAGTCCTTCCAACCCCCTCCTGCCAAGAGCACCCACTCCTGAGCCCAGAACACCACTTGTGTTCATATTTAATCTTCTACAATCACCCCAAGGGCCAGGCATTCATACCTCTGTCTGCTTCACACACACACAGGGCCCAAGGAGACCAGGAAACTTGTCCCTGGTCCACAAGGCAGTGAGCCTAACAGTAGCTGGCTCCGGCATGCTACGGTGGTTCTCCCATCCCATTCCTCTGGGAGCATTGAAAGCAAGTGGGAAGAGGGCTTAGTCCATCCCCTCGGGCCTGGCTAAAAGCTGGTAGGGAGGATCCTGGAAGGAGCCCCCTCCAAACCAGGGCACTGATGCCAGCTGGTGTGGGGACATGCCACCCCATTCTCTACAACCAGCAAAATCTGGCCCATCTTCCAAGGAAGGGGTAGATTTTGAGCAGGGCCATAAGGTGACCAAGTCACAGCACTCACATCCACTATCACATAGGGTCAGATATTCAGAGGCCAGAAACACGAAACCCAATGTGCCACCTGCCCCCAGGGCCTAGCTCTCCCTGTCCCCCCTTCCTGTTGCCCCAGGGGCATCAGAGCTTTCATAGCTTCCAGCCTCTCCTTTCCCATGTCCTGTCCTCCATGCTGTGGCTGCACCACACCACTGTCATGATCAGGCACCTTCCTGGGCTCTTAAAGATGCCTTTCAGCCGAAGTGCCAACACTCAGCCTCATCTGGGAAGCCCCCACAGACAGGGGGCTTCTGATCCTGTCTTTTCTGCTCTTCCAGGAAATCCTGCCTCCTTTGCCCCCTACAAATGCCAACTGTAGACCTCTGTCTCCATTGTTCCTTCCACTCAGAAGCCCCCTCTTTGCCTCATGAAGCCCTAAACCATAGCTCAGGCCCCCATCCCTCTATGACATCTCCAGACCATAATTCCCATGTAGGCACATTATTCCTCCGTGTGGCACTCATCCCAGGCTTCCTGCCTCCGAGCGATGGCAGCCTACACACCCCTCAACCTTATGCCCTCCGTCTCGATGTCGCCACCATCTCCAGGGCCAGCACTTGGCACACAAGGAGCAGCGGTGAAAGTCTTCCCAATAGACATGCCAAACTTCAAGGTATTGGTTCAGACCTTCCCCTGACTTCCAGGGCGCTGGCCCTCGGCTCAGCATAAGCACTCGCTCCCATGGTGGCTACTGGGGAGTTGCAGCCTACCCACCTCCACAGGATTCAAGCAATGCCCCAACTGGCATCCACTGCTGCCCCACCCCTGCGGGAAACCTGCGGCTCAGCAAGCTCTCTCTCCCACTCAGACATTCAGAAATAATAGCCCTGCGCTTTCCTGCAGATTCCTTCTCCCCACATGGAGACTTCAGCTCCACCTGTTTAAGGAAACAAAAAACAAGAGGCAAGAAAAAGCAGGCCCAGCAGAAGAGCCACAGGATGTGGCTTACAGGGGGACCCGGGAGGCATTTCCAGAGCCTCCCCCAGGGCTGGGCTACAGAGTTCATTGTCCCACTGCCTCCTGTTCCCGGTTCATCCCAGCTGACTGAGCATTTTTCCCGTGGGCTTCCACGCAGTCCCTGCCTTGCCCATTCCCAGGGGCAAAAGACAAGAGACCAGACACAAAGAACCCCACGGAGGCCTGAAGCATCAGCACTTGAACTCAGGGCTTCTGACTCTGTCTTTAATGACACAGGGCTGCCCTGGGGAAAGAGGGCAGAAGGAGCAGAACTACAGTTGGTACAGCAGCCTCGCTCGTCTCCTCATCTGTCCCTGTGACAAGCCCGTGAGAATGCGTCACCTAACGCCGCCGTGTGCCTCACCCTCAGCCCGCTGACATCTGGGGCCAGGAGGTCCTCTGTGTCCGTGAGCATCCCTGGCCTTTCCCACGAAATGCCTGCCACATCCCTCTCCTAGCTGGAGTAACGAAACACCTCCAGGCTTTGCTAAGTATCTCCCCGGGGAGCAAAAGCGCCCCGGCTGAGAATCTCTGATCCAAAGACCAGTTAGATCCCACCAAGCCACCAGGCCCCCCGAAAAGGAAGAGACCTGCTGCCTGTTCTTCCCTCCTATGCCTCCAGCCCTCAGCCAAGTCCATTGTCCCCTCTGTGCCATCTCCCTCCACTGCCAGGTCAGAGCAGACACAGCATTCCCTAACATCCTACATGTGAGCAGGGGAGGAATCAAACTGACTAAGTGCCACTGGATTAAAGTCACTCGTTAACATCGCAATGCAGCCTCCAAGAGTCATCCTTGAACCAGGCCAGAAGACTCATGTCCAGCAGGCCTGGGCCACCCAAGTCAGGTAGAACTTGGTCCATCCTCTGGGTCCAGGTCTCAGCAGCAGGATATGTTTTTCTGGTACCAGGAGACTGAACTCAGTCTCTACCCCTGAGATACATCCTCCACCCCTTTTATTCTTTTTATTTGGCGGGAATGTCTTGCTAAATGTCCAGGATGGTTTCACAGGTACAATTCTCTCGCCTTAGCCTCCGGAGTATCTGGGATTACAGACATGCACCACTATCCCTGGCAAGGAAAAGGAACCTAGAAACCGTTCCTGCTCCCGTCCCTCACTCTCTCCCAGCCTAGAAGAAACAGCTGCAGTGGCTTCCCTGGAAACTGCGCTTTTGAGCACTGGGTGACACAGTGGTTAACATAAAGCTGGTGACCTGAATATCTAGACTTTACATCCTACCTGTGAGGCCTTGAAGTGGCTCTTCCTCCTCTCCAGGTCTGCAGATCCCTCCCTCAACGTGCTCTGTGGAGTTAGACATGCTGGCAAAGCAGGAATGCTCATCTTTCGTGCTTTGTATTATTTCAGTAACCTTCTGTACGATGAGGCCTCCCAGCCACCGTGGGACAACGCTGACCATTTTGATTCTCTCTTTATCCAGCAGTTCTCAGGCAAGTGCACAGCAGGGAGCTCGGACCTGGAAGGGTGATCTCTGACCCTCAAGGACCCTAGCAACTGCCAAGGACTTTTGAGGAGTATTCGAACACCATGGTGCTGGAGGCAGAGAATTTACGTGCAAGTTTTTGGAGGTGTCTAGTGCTTATGCTGAAATGAACTGTTCTCTGCCACAGGAAGGGTCCAGGCCTAAGCTTTCCATGACTTACAGTGCTGCTCTCACAACTTCTGGAGAACACACTACCCACATCACACTGAGACCGACACACACCTCCAACCCAACAAGTCCAACCACAAACCTCCTCTCCTTCCCCCAAAGCTGCTTCTCTCAGTCTTCTCCATTCAGTGAGCCGAAACTCCATCCTCTCTGCCACTCGGGCCAAATGTCTTATCCTCAACCTCAGTTTCCCCTTTTACTCACCATCCCCCCCTCCTTCAGTCATCAAAGTCACTTGTAACAAATTTTCTCTTCTTACCATCTCCAGGCTACCACCCAGGCCCAAACCACCACCAGCCTCATCTGATTGTCCCAACAGCGTCTTGCAGGGCTCCCCTGTCCTCCTCTAACTCTTTGTTCGGAGTCCTCCCAGCTCTCACCTTCTCACTTCTCACCACAGCATTCAGAAAGCCCTGCAGTCTGTCCTGCCTCCTCCGGCACCACCACCCCCATCACCCCAGTCTCCCATCACTCACCTGCTCAACTGTCAGCCCCACAGGAATGTCCTCTTGCTTTACTTTACACAGACACGGCCCACGTCATCTCCTTAGCCCACACACTACAATTGGAGCAATTGATCTCCAAGTGCATTTCACCATCAAATTTTAGTTTAAAACCTGATACACTATGCACTTACTGGAAAACTGCAGTATTTTTGCAACAATTTGGGTATTTATTTTAACTATAAATTTTGCAAATCCTTTGGAAGGACCTTATCTCAATATGTTAAAAGCCACTGATGACAAACCTACTGCTAACATCACATTTAATAAGGAAAAACTGGAAGTTTTCCTCTAAAATCAGAAACCAGATGACGATGTCTGTTATCTCCACTCCTGGTCAACACAGTATTTAAAATATTAGCAAGAGCAATTAGGCAAGTCAAAGAAATAAAGGGACATGTATATGTAGATGACATGATCCTCACACAGAAAACAAAACAACAAAACACTCAAATTAAAACCAAATTCAGTAATGTAGAAGGATACCAAATCAACACACAAAAATCAACAGTGTTCCTGTTCACTAATAATGAACCCACTGAGGAAAAATTGGAGGAAAATAATAGCAGGAAGAAAAATTAAATACTTAAGAATTAATCAGGGCTGGGGATTTAGCTCAGCAGCATAAGCGCCTGCCTTGCAAGTGTGTGGTTGTGAGTTCGATCCCCGGTACCAAAAAAAAGAAAAGAAAAAAAAGAATTAATCTAAGAAAATGAAAGAAACTCTACAACAAAAACTACAGTGCTCTAAAAAAGTAAAGCAAGAGTACATCAGAAAATATAAAAATACTCCCTGTTCCTGTGTAGGCAGAACCAATGTAATCAAAATGGCCTTACTTCCAAAATTGATACACAGATTTAATGCAATCCCAATCAAAACACAACAGCCTTCTTCAAAGACCTGGAGAAAAGGATCCTAAAATTTATAAAAATCAAATTAGCAAAAACAGTCCTGGGTAACAAGAGGAAAGAAGGAGGCATCACAATCCCAGATTCGAAGTTATATAGCAAAGCCATGGTGACAAAATAGCATGGTACTGGCACCAAAACAGACATGCATGCAGGTTAATGGAACAGAAGAAACAACTCCAAACACGTTTAACTATTTGGCCTTTGACAAAGAAACCAAAAAACATACAGTGGAGGAAAGATGGTCTCTTTAATAAATGGTGATAGGAAAACTGACTTTCCACATGCAGAAGATTAAATACAGACCCATGTAGCTCATTAAGTACTAAACTACAATCAAAATAGATCAAAGAACTAAATGTTAAAACAGAAACACTAAACCTCCTGCAAGATAAAATAGGTAAAACTCTTGAAGTCACCAGTGTAGACATGGATTTTCAGAACAGAACTGGGGCTGCACAGGAAATAGTACCAAGAATCAACAAATGGGATCATATCAAATTAAAAACCTTCTGCAAAAGATACAACTAACAGAGTGAAACACAACCTATAGAATGGGAAACAATTTGCCTGTATTCCTCGACAGAGCACTAATATCTAGAACACATAAAGAACTCAAAAATATTAAACTCCCCCCCAAAATAAAAGACTCAATCAAAATGGTCAAATGAAATGAATAGACACTTCACAGGAGTACAAACAGCCAAAAATTCTTGAATAAGTGCTTACCATTGCTGGCAATTTGAGAAATGCAAATTAAAACAATACAGAATCCATCTTACCCCCCAAAAAATAACCATCATCAAGAAATCAAATAATAATAAATGCTGATGAGGTTTCGGGGGAAACCTTCTACATTGCTGGTGGGAATGTAAACTAGTACAAGCAATGTGGAAATAAGCATGGCAGCTCCTCAAGAAACTAAAATTAGACATTCCATTTGACATTCCTTCAATCCCCTTGTAGGTATTTCCCCGAAAGAGTAAAGGTATCATATTATAGTGACACATGTATACCCATGTTTATAGCAGCGTAACTCAGATTAGCTAAATCTTGGAAGCAGTCTAATTTCATCAGCAGATGACTGGATAAAGAAAATGTGGTATTAACACACAATGGAGTACCACTCTGTCATAAAGAAGGGTAGCTGTCAGCCATTTGTAAGACAATGAATACACATCTAGACCATAATGTTGAGTGAAATAAATCAGACACACGAGATTAAATATTGCATGATTTCTCTTATATGAGAAACTCAAATTATAAATCCAATTATAAATCCACCTTCTCTCTCCTCACCACGGCATTCAGAAAGCCCTGCAGATAATAGGAAGTAGCGAGATAGATCTGTCTCAAAAGGGGAGAGGATTGGGGGATGTGGGAGCAGCGAGAGAAAGGAGATGAAAAAGGAACTCGAACATGTCGCGTGCATGTACCGACCCCGCAACAGGAATCGGTACGGTCTTAAACATGTACTTAGGCAGTAAAAAACAAAAAGAAATTTAAAAATCAAAATTTTGCAAACCCTCCCCACAGGTTATATATTTCCCATGAAGATTTAGCATCTGATTGAGATGGGATAGAAGTTGTATGACACCTACAAGACTTCAAAGATTTAGTATAAAAAACAATGTCAAATTTTTCATTAATAATTTTATACTAATTACATATCAAATTTGTAATATTTTGGCTCTATCAGGTTAAGTAGAAAAAAACACTACCATTCATTTCATATTTCTCTTCTCCCGTGTGTGTGTGTGTGTGTGTGTGTGTGTGTGTGTGTGTGTGTCACTAGAACCCAGGACTTCTGCACTGACCTACATCCCCAGCCATTTTTATTTTTTATTTTGAGACACGGGCCTGCGAAGTTAGCTGCCTGGTCTGGGTTTAAGATTTACAATCCCCCTGCCTTAGCCTCCCAGACTACTGGGATTAGAGCTGTGCACCGCCACCCCTGGCTTCTTCCTACCTTTTAAAATAACACTCCTAAGAAATCTGAGGGACAGAGGCGGCTCACATTCTATTTCTGTTAGCCATGACCAGCATGGTCCTAACCCAGGGCACTGACGCTGCTATTTCCTCCGCCCCAAGATAGCTGCCTGTGTCACCAACCTCCTTCCACTAAAGGTCATGTTCTCCGGAAGACCTGCCCTGAGCTCTTATTTAGAAGCGCCCCTCCCCTCAAGCCCCTGCCTGTTCATCCAGCTTTCTCTGTCTTCACAGCACTTTAAACATTATACATAATTAAATGATATCATTTATTTCCAGGTTCACTTTCTAAACTATGAGTTTCCCAAAGACCAGGACTTTTGTCTATTTTTTTCCTCCTACCCATGGTGCTTTAGCAATTTGCTGGCACATAATAGGTGTTCAGCAACTGTTCACTGGAAAAGTAAAATTCCCCTTTTCTGCCTGGGCTCCTTCCACAGCTGGACACATCATCTCAAGGGTAATGCCTAGCACATAGTAGGTACTTGACTTATCACCACTGAATCAGGCTGATCTGGTGCCAGGATCCCCGGGGAAACAGAGGCAGCGGAGCTGAGTCACCCTTCGAAAGGCAAAAGCAGGCACCCAGGGCCCTTGAACTGAATCCTGTCCCCTGCCAGCCCTGCTCCGTCACCCCACCCATTAGCCCAGCAGCCTTGGGCACCTCAAGGGAAGGTACATTTCCTTTCCTTTTCATCGATTTTCATCCTCCCAGTGAGAAGACAAATCTGCCTCCCCTCTGCCAGAAGGCCTCCAGCCACAGCTCCTTACATTATAGTAATTAAATCCCTGCTGCTAGGAGGGTTCAGGAGACAACGGGCCTCCCGCCAAGGGCTGGCCTGTGGGGCGGAGGTGGAGGCGGCAGGGAAGGCTGCTGGCCAGCAGGGCCTGTCTCTCAGCTGTCTGCCTCGAGTGAGAAAATCCACTTAGCCAATATGCCTTCACAGGTTTTCACTTGGCAGGGAGATAAACCCTCCCGGGCCACCCTTCCAGCAGCCACCCATAAAGGGCACTCCCCAAAGCCATCACAACAATCCCCATCCGCCTCCTCCCCCAGCTCCCTGCTCCCATTCTCCAGACAACAAAACAGAGTCCTGGAAATCAAGTTGACCCAGGTCTCGGCTGGAGCTGCTCTCTACCACAAACCAGCTCCTTTACCAAGGGGTCACGTGTCACCTGCTCTGGGACAGCAGCATCTCATTTTGTCCTCACAACAGTCCCACACGCAAGGACACTAAGAACCAGTGTGTGAGGCAGCTTCCCAAAGCCACTCAGCCAGGACAGGACCCTTGATGTGCAACACCGAAGGCATTGCAGGCCCCACTGCTCTGCGGATGAGGAGTGGAGAGCTGCCCAGGGGACAGTCTGAGGGAGGGTGACCCAAGCGAAGGCAGGGCGGGCTCCCAAGGAGGTAAAGAGCTTAAGGGCCCAAATGCTCCTGCCTAGAGGGGACAGGGTTGCAGAGTAGGAGTTGGGGGGTGCTTGTTCCAGTCCTCTGGGTCTGCGGGAAAAGCCTGCTTCTGGAGTTTTCAGAGTTATGCAATGGGAAAATGAATGAGGCTAACATCTGACATTTACCACACCCTTTACCAGGTGCTCTCGCTCCTTCTTCTCTCTGGCACTCAACATGTATCCTCCAGAGAGAAAAAGCACCATTGCCTCCATTTACAGACCTGGAGACTGAGGGCCCAAGGAGACTCATTTCCTCCACATGCTCAGCAGCTGTGTGGCTTTGGGAAGTCCTTCCGCACATGGATTCTGTGTCCTGGAGGGTTAGGCACAGCCTGGTGCTAGAACTGTCCAAAAGGCCTCACAGCCTGCGGTGCTGACAGCTCAGCCACACCCTGTAGTTGTGCCACCTCTGCTCCTGCAGGGCCATGAGTCTCTGCATCAAACTGACCCACCCCCACTCCATGCCACCCTTGCCCCATGGCAAGGCTCACACACTGAGGCTCTGGGGGAGGCTGCTGGCAGGAAGGGTGAGCGCTAGTATTGGTGGGGTGCAAGGGGGGAATCTGGGGGAGCAAGTGTAGGGAGCAGCATGATAGCTTCATGGCTGCCGCTCCATCTCTCCCTCCTGTGGGCATCCAGTGCGTCGGCCTACATTTCCCAGGATCCTCTTGCCCCACCCAGGAAATGACAGCGACCCATCCATAACTTCCCGCCCCCGCTTCTTTATAAGCCAGGAACATTGTTCAATAAACGAGGTTTGATTGGGAAACTTCACCTTGCCTCCGTCTCTCTCTCTCTTCACCCTGCCCCTGCCCCATTTTCCTTCCTCTAGGAGAAAACCCACGCATTGGTCCGCAGGCCGGATCAAGTGGCACCCAATGTGGGGCCCCAATACGAGGAGGTCAACAAAGGATCTTTCACAGAGGAAAAGCCGTGGCCACGGTACCTGGGGGGACTCCGTCCCTGTGATCTGTACAGATGACTGCCTGACGTCTTGTCCGAATCATGGTAAGTGAACGTAATCGGCTTGGGTCAAGCGTTAAGTAAACATGAATTGTTCGTTGCCGGCCTTAGTAAGGCCCTCAAAGCGAGAGAGATAAGGGTTAAAACAAAAGAATTATTAAACTTGCCCCTGGTTCCCTCCGGAGGGCTCCATTGATACTAAAAGATGGGAAACATTAGGAAATGCTTTAAAATACTACTATAGAGTTTTTTGGTCCCAAAGGGGACAGGAGAAAAGTCCCGGTGACCTCTTTTGCATGTTGTACCTTAATTTCTGAGCTGCTAACCCAACATCATGCAGATCCCCAAATTAACAAAACACTTACTCAAGGTGAGGCTGCACTACGCTCCTCCCGCAATCCTACCCCAAAGCCGCCCTCAGACACGTCCAGTGTGCCCAGTTGTCCCGGCTCTGTAATTCTTGATAGTAAAAAGCCGCTTCAAGATGGCGACTTGCCGCCGCTTCAAAATGGCGACTTTCCGCCACTTCCTTTGTCTGGGACACATGAGGACATTCAAAATGGCGCTGCCCTGTTTGATATTCAAAATGGTGCCGCCCTATTTGACACTCAAAATGGCGCTGCCAGCCCCACAGGTCGTTAAGACCCATATGCCATTCACAGTAACTACTTTAAAAGAATTAAAAACAGCAATCACTCAATACGGCCCCACAGCTACTTTCACCCTTGCTGTTCTAGATTCCATGACTCAAAGTTAAATTATCCAAAATAAATGAAAAGACTTAGCCAAAGTCACTCTTTCTGGGGACAATTATTTGCTTTAAAAATCTAAATTTTGGACCAATGTAAAGCCATAGCTAAAAATAATGCCGCTCAATAAAACCCCTAGACCCTCCCCATGCTAGCAAAAACTGGCGACTTTAGTACAAAAAAAAAAAAAAGCCCAAATGCAATATGATCCTGGCCTTTTTACACAAA